>JAAQRH010000044.1:0-40497 GCA_013186785.1 Fusarium pseudonygamai
AACCAACTTGGCAAGCCCTAACAGCTCGAAGGTTTTTTCACGAGGCAGGTGGGTCGGTATGAGCCAATCATTAAGCTCCAAAGCATAATGACGGCGAGTGAGTAAAGGCTTCAGGAATGGTACGAGGAGGGGCAGAAGAAGCTCGACGAGGACGAGATATCAGAGGTTTGTCATTAATATCGAATGATCAGGATCAAGTATCTACAGTGGCCATTACGAGATCACACTGCACAGCCTGCTGCGCATTTGGACGAATCTTTGCAGTGTTGCTGGCCGCTTTTAAAGCTGATATCTGGAGGAGCGAGCAAACTGGCAGTGGAGGTTCAGCGCAACACATCGATTCTCAACGAACGAACAAGCCCCGGCACCCGAGAGGGATCTCAGTAAAACCGCTGTCCTCTAGTGTACTACGTAAGGTAAGTAGCTACAGCATATAGAAATAGAAACATCACCATGGCGCCTCTAGCTGCTCTATCAGCAGCTCAATAACCTATCTCGACCTCTTTCAATATCTGTCTCCCACCAGGGCAGCTGCAAAAGCGCTGGTTCTGCGTGGAGGTACAAGCGAACTGTTAGGCGGGTACATGCGGGGCACAATTTTTGCTATTCTTTTCTTGTGCGCATCGCCGCCCAAAGGAAAATTTCTCACTACGGCCTGAAGAAAAATTCGATCATGCTGGCGGTCGAGGCTCGGTGGGTTACCCTTTCTTGTGGTGGATGCGCGGGCGCGTCCTAAAATTGTCTGGGGCCTGCTTGTGGCCGGCCTGATACAGAGACGAGCATGGCTCTGGGACTGTGGACTGTTCTGCCCAACGCAGCGTCTGAGGATGAGGATTTTTTTTTGCCCCTCAATTTGACGTCCGTCAGCCCAACGCAACCACGGCGTGAGTCACTTGGGTAATCTTAATATCTTCTTCCTGAATTCTCTCGCGTACAATGTCACACCGATAAGAGTATCCTGACCGAGCGACTCCTTCTGTTAGCTCTCGCTCTGCATTTTCTTCTGCGTTTGACCACCAAGGGAGGGGAAGCTTCAAGATTGCCCCTCCTCTATGGCGCGGTCTGTTTCTGGCTCAAACTCCCTGCACGAATCAACGTCATGCTCCACTGTATCTTTTAGCGCCTGTGGGTTGCCACCACCGCTGCGCGACCAGTGCACGGAAGATCTAGCCTTGGCTGGGATGTGTGAGGTGGTCAAACAGGAAGTTGATTGTCTCATATCAAATTTTTTTCAAGCTGGAGGGGTAATACGGTACAGATAGGTAAAAGCGAATATCAACAGGTCAGTCACTGTAAGCATTGTGACACCGGGCAGATCATGTATTTGATCGCTTCCACTAATGTCCAGAATATTGTTGAGGTCAATCACATTGACCATAATCTCCGCTCATTGTTGCATTTCCTCGTCCTAGTCTTGCACCTGTGTCTCGCCCAGCTGTTGTTTACTCGTGTTGTGTTATGTGCCCCTCCCCCTCCTTGTCAACAACCCTCCATCAAAGTATGGTCCAAGCAGAGGCTGCTGGGATCAATAGCCTCTAGCCACTGAACAAGCGCGCCAGAGCAGAAAAGAAACCACAAGGAGGGGCAAAAAACCATGTCCAGCCACTGTGGAGCCCACACGAAGCGCAGCTGCAGCTCACCTCACCTTGATCTGTCGCGGGATAGTCGTGCTCCTGGTGGAGGAGGTCTAGATGAGGACCCTGGGGGTTAATAAAAACTTCTGACATTAAATTAGGATGCCAAAATCAGCTGGTCTAAAGGCCTCTTGAGATAAACTAAGTTTACGCAAGTGTTTTCGTCACTTAAGGCACAGGTCTTGGGCTTTCTTGCCTCCCAGGGTTCAAGTGCCACTCCGATATCTCGAGCCATGGAGGAATTGACAGATTGTCAAACGCAAAAGTTAGCACCGCCATACTTTATCCGTATGACACAGCTGAACTATCATCCAGCTGCTATTCCGATGACTCTGACGGCATAAGCGTATCACTGTAAACCTAACTTAATGGAAGAAGAACATTCAAGTGATGTGAGATCTTTCTTGTCCATTAGATATCTCGTTGAATCTAGGAAGCTGTGCTCCCTTGTTGATGGATTGTTGCGGCATGTCAAAAACCTCCACATAGACATAGTTATGGCGCATATTCACGGCGGTTGTTGTGCATCGTCTCCATCTGGATGCAGATGGTTTTTGTTGTCACATTGCCATTATGGAGAACTCTATCTGAGGGGGTTTGTCCACAGTGGATATGTCCTCGCTGTACTCCGTATGCATCGGCTCCGCCGTAAGCCTGCTAGGCCTGTCGCCTCGAAATTCTCCTTCACTTAACGGAAGATATCGTGAGACTCGAGTGGAGGACGCACCGAACATTTCACGATTCATCGATAGAAATTTTTAAGCCCTCTTCGCTTTCGTAGACCGCTACTATTGATATGAATGTTGGTGAGAACCTGAGGTGTCAAAAACCTTGGTGATCTCGATATCATGTTTAGGGTAGCATCAAGACTCAACACAAGGTAACTTGGACGAAATTGACCATGATACACCACCTGATACAAGCCAAGCTTTACTGTTACCAAGGAATCATTATGAAAGTCTGTGTGTGTTATGGCCAATGGTAGTAATTGTGAAAATCGAGTGCCACTATCACCTCCCTGTTGAGCTTGACCTATCCTGGCGGCCAAGCGGAGCCATTCTAACGTCCATATAAAGACAACATCCCCCGGCTCGTGTTACACATGAGTGCATGAGTTGGGTCTTGTAAGCTCGTACGAATTATTCCAGACAGTACGGTTCAAACCGAATTCCTCAACCAGAAGATATCGGTTGTTCAATTGATTATACAGGTCTCGAAATCAGCTGCTTTCTATCCAAATCTCAAGAGCTGAGGCGTATCCAGTTTTGAGCCTTCTCAACACCACGAAACAACGACACTGCGACCATACAATGCGGTCGACCACTCAACGACTCAACGACCAGCCAAGAAATAACAGCAACAGTGCCGATGACTCGATCACCACCGCCCTCTACACCCGAATGCCACCCAATTACTGCGCATCGCCCTGCACGCTCCCGTCTGTGAAACTGCAGCACCCTGTCACTGCCTATAACCGCCCCCTTTTTTGAACAGGATATAGCCCGTCACAACAGTACCTATCTTAACAAGCAATACCAAAGACTTCTTGGTCGAACGGTTAAAGCAAACGAAAGCCCGTATAGAGTAATAGTTAACTCGTTGGACTCCTATAACAGTATAGGCGTTAGCCAAGGATCCTGGTGCAAATCCGGGTGCGGGTGGTATTTTTTGCCTTTTTTGGGGGTCCTACTTCTTGCTGTGCAAGACAAGCTGTTTTTATTCTGCACGCAGTGCGGTTCGAACACCCTCTTGCTCATCCTGCCTTGCGAGACTTGAATCAAGAGGCAGTGTGCTGTGCACTCAGTCTTGAAGTCTGATCAACACCACAACCACTGAAGAAGTCTTAAGAAGAAAGTAAGTCGTAACCAGGCGTAAAACATTAAACGTCTGATGTATGCTACAATTATCTATGAATGCTGCTATCTACCCCAGTCAAGTCCAGCTTGACCAATATCCATGTAATATACACATCCCCTTCATGAAAAATCCATTGTTTATAAATAGACCTTACTGGACGTTGCTCTCAACCTTCTTGCCCTGAGTAATCATACCCTTTGGCGTCTTCAACCCTCCAAACACCGCTGCAGCTACCACAGCAATACCTGTTGCGCCCATACCATATGCTACCTCACGGCCAGCCCACCAGTACACACTTGTGAACAGAATAGGACCGAGGCCTCGGCCAAGCTGGCCCCAGCTTCGTAACATGCCGAGCTTGTTGCCGCGCTCATCCTCGTGAGCTTCGAAGCTGGAAAGTGCATTCAGACCCGTAACAACGGTAGCGGATGTAACGGCCAGGCATGTAGCAGCGAGATACAGACCACCGATTGTGTTGACCTGTCCCAGGAGAACAAAGGACGCAAGGCAAGCTAGTGTGCCGATTCGAACAGACATCAGAGGTGGGAGTCGTCGCGTGACACCGCCCTGGAGAATAGATGCCACAAGACCAACATAGCCAAGTAATCTTCCATTCTTGCCGGAAGTGAACGAGAAGAGCTCGTACGTCATAAAGGACAGAGAACTCTCCATACCGGAAAAGAAAAGCAGGAAGACGAAGTGGATTGCGTTCAAGAGAAAGTGAGAGTTAGTCCTCTCAACAGACTTGGGTATGGCCTTCTTCTTCCCACCATCCTTCGCCTGAGCACCGCGTAGCGATGGCAACGTCTCAGGCAGGCTGAGGTATAGATACACTGTCTCCACAACAATCAACGCAAGACTGAATCCTGCAGCCGCCGCGAACGGGTTCGCCGTGAATGTCGAGAATGTACTGAGCCACGCGCCGAGTCCAGGGCCGAAGGTGAAAGCGATTGAGAAGCACGCGCCGATCAGAGCCATAGTTGCGCCGCGAGACGACTCATCCGAGATATCACTCGCCATTGCTGTAGCGAGCTGCACGTTGCCTTCTGACAACCCACCAACGACACGACTAGCGATGAATGTTCGGAAATCGACGGCAGCAACCCAGAGCAGGACGGAGAGAATATTGCCGCACATGGAAGCCAAGAGCGCTTTGCGACGGCCATATCGATCGGAGAGAGCGCCGATTAAAGGAGAAGCAATGGCTTGTAGAAGTCTACGAGTAAGATTGTCAGCTTGCACCTCAATATCTACAGGCTTGCTTGGCGGTTACGTACGAGAACAGAGAGCCTAGAGCTCCGCCCAGCAGTACAATGTCATGTCGCGACTCGATCGGGCGAGAGAAAGAAGCCTTGTATCGGTGGAGGCCTGATAGAACGGCTTGGAGGAGAGTTTGAGGTCCGTCGTGGCCGATTGGCTCCTGGCCTTCGCGGTCGCGGTAGAATTCGAGAAGCTTGGGGAACAAGGGAAGGATAAATGTAAAGGAAATCTAGGAACTTGAATTAGCGAGGAAACCATACTGAACTGTTCTCGTCACATACCAGATCGAGGAGAAGCGAGACAGCAATGACCCGGAGGACTCGCTTCCTCGCTGCGGGATCGAAAGTAGACATTGGCGGGTGCTAATGAGGACAGATAGATTTCAAGTAACAAACAGAGACAGAGACAAAAACCGGGGAGATATGGAAAGGATGCAAAGGAAACAAAATGGCAAATATGTATAAAGTGAGAAGAAACTAGAAAGAAACCAATAAAAGATCAAAGAGAGAAGCTCAGGAGACAGTGGACACTTGCTGGTCTGACGGCATCTGATCTCGGAATAGAATAGCAACGTGGTGGTTTGGTGGCTGCTTGCTTTGACCAGGCCCAATAGAAATAGCTGCGTCACTACCATTAGAACAGTGGATGCCTGTGGATAGTCTCAGGTCAGGTCTGTGGCGTGCGGATATCCCCTGTAATTTAGGGGGTCTTTTGCTGCAACCTCTTGACGGAGAAACTCCACAGTGGATTGGATCTTTTAGGCTTTCTCGATGGTTGCTAATCCTTGAGCTATCGACGGAACTGCCGTGAATGTTTCAATACGACATGACGGATCGACACTAGAAGCGAATTACAGGGTCACACTGAGAAGAAGCTAGAAAATATGCTTTTTGAATGTTAAATTGGATATTTGTAATTTTTCATTGTTTTTATCTGTTTCTTCGATTCTCCCATCCAACCAGTTCGAGTCCTGGCCTTCAACACAAGAAAAAAGGATACAGTTCTGTATCCCATGATCCTTTGGGAGTCGGGGTCGGGATTCGTAACGTATTTATCATGACAAAGAAGATCAACCTCTTATCCGTGCGCCTCATTTGGCTTGAAGATTTGGTGTTGATTGCAAAAGCTTTGCTGTTCATCCATGTTCAACACAGAGACTGCTAAGCTCTCAGATCGACATCCTCTTCTCCAGAACACGGTAACAAATAAAGCCACAAGACTATTGGAAAGCAATGCAAGACGTAAACTCATGACATAGAAAAAGGCACGTACGTGCCGTATCTTAGAAACATAAAACATGAAACTCATAGCTTCTCATGACATAACATGATCGTAATTCCATCATACAAACTCGTTTTTATCAAAGGGTTCATAAGAAAGACATAATAGGTGCTGGGTATCGCAAAGCGGCAACAAAAGCAGAGCAAAGCAAAGATGCCTAACCTTGATATAGTAGTGCACTGTTTATCTTCAACCTAGTAGGTTTCAAAGACGAAACGGAATCCCTCAGATCCCTTGTAGGGAATAGGCATGAAGTAGTCAGCATCAATCTCGCAGTCTCGAACTCGTGTCTCGAAAATGCTGAGGTAGCCAACGTCTCCAAAGCGTTGATCGCCATCATCGCTGCCATACACAACACCACCGCTTCCCCATCTGCGGAAGAGTTTGGCGAGCATAAGATAAAGCTCGGCGTGAGCTAGAGCCATGCCGAGACAGATGCGCGAGCCTGAGCAGAAGATGTCGAGGTACTTGTCAAGTCGCTCTCCGTCCTCGACCCATCGCTCAGGGTGGAAGCCACGGGCGTCGTAGAAGATGTTCTCGTCCATGACGGTCTTGTAGGGGCTCATGCCAACGATGGATCCTGGAGGGAGGTTCCACTCCTCGTCGTTCTCGCGATCATGGTAGACGAGAGCCTCATCGGGCGCTACGCGTGCGAGGCGGCTGCTAGTTCCGATAGCAAGACGCAGAGCTTCCTTGACGACTCCACGAAGGTAGGGGAGCTTCTCCAATTTTGACAGAGGAGTGGTCTCGTAAGCATCGGGGATGGCATCAAAGAGCTCGTCGCGTAGCTTGCGGAGGGTCTCGGGGCGGTTTAAAAGGTGGAAAGTGGCAAGTGACATGGCCCACGACGTGGTTAGAGTACCACCCTGAACAGTAATCTGACTTTCCTGTGTCTGACGAGAGGCAGTCTTGTCACGAACGGAGCGAGTCTTGGTGGAGAGCATGGTAGGGTGACCTCCATCCATCATCCACTTGCCGCTGCTTTGGGGAGGGTCGACGCTGTGGATCTGTTCAAGAATGTCGTTCTTCATCTTCAAGAACCCTCCCCATCCCGGCATGCACCGGTTTGAGATGGACTCCGGTAGAGCATTGACGAGTGTGAGAACCCAGTCGAGCTGCTGCACACAGGGTCCCATGTGAGTACCGATGAGAAGGTCATTAGTGACCTCAGCACCGAAATCAGGCTTCTCGACGAGATGGTCGCTTCGAGCAAAAGCGTACTCATTGATGACATCTGAGGATATTGTTAGAGTTGTCGTTGTGTGAGATACTTGAGACTTACCATTGGTAAAGGCCGAGTAGGGATACATGACATCAAGAGGTTGTCCGTTGGATACCTCGGCGTAGTTCAGGAACGCACCCAGAAGAGCTTCCACTCTCTCCTCGATAACCGGCTGCAATTCGCGCACAGTCTGAGTTGAGTGGAAGGGGCTCAGCGCACTTCGACGCAACTTGTGAAGGCTATGGTCGATGGCAGCAAGAGAGCCTTCTGTCGCAGTCTTGGGTCCTGCGAGAGCAGTTGGGTGAGGAACACGGGTACGAGGGGCACCGGACTATGTGATTGTTAGTCGGAATCCGCATATATCTTGAGAACGCAGATGCCTACCTGTTGGGTATAGAATGTCCACTTGTCTCGACGTCGGCTAGGTCCAGTGTAGAGGTCCGAAAAGAATTCAGGGTCTCCGACATGGACCTCCCAGGGGTTGATGCGAACAATGGGGCCATATTGTTCATGCATATCGATGATCTTGTAGGTGTATTGTCCTCCTAGGACAAAGTCGTAGTAGAACTCATAGTATTGAGTCAAAGCGGCCAGCTTGGGACCTGGGATATGGGCCAGAGGGCTGAGCCATAGTCTCCAAATCACAAGCTGGACGAGATAGATAAGCCAGATGCCCGCGAGCAAGCATCCGGTCTGCTGCCAGGTAAGGGTAGCAATGGTCTCTTGGACCGCCATGAAGGTGTTGGAAGCCATTCATGAGCGACTCGCCCTAACAGGACGGTATTGTCATTGAAGGAAGTCAAGATTAAAGATGGTTTATTGGAGTGGCCATGGGCTCTCCAGGCTGCATAGCAGAAGCCTTTGAGAAGATAGATCTCCTGTCAAGAAGCAGGCGAGGTGGTGCTGCATTTGTATTTCAAGCATAAGCATGGTCAAGCCTTCACCGCATGGACTTTTAGACCTCTCGATCGGTCGTAGTGGATAGGCTGGGAAGACGGGGAACCCTCTCCCGGGTGCGCGAGCGGGCCGCGTGGAGACTCTTTCAGGCGGTGAACAACAATTCGGGGACTGTCTTGCAGGGCACGGCCAGCTGTCACCGCAAGTGCTGTGAACATTGTTGGTTGACGAGAATTCGAGTGATCGTGGTCACATAATCAAGCCAATAGGTGATGCAGCCGGAAGCCGGGGGAGCTTGCAGCGCTTGCCTTGAAAGGGAAGAACCATTGGATCGCTAAGACGTTAGAGAGGGAGAATCAGGAACCATTTTAGCTCGTGGTTGGTGATTCAGGGGTTGAGCGGATGAATTGGTAACCATTTTTCTAAAAGGGTTTTCAAAGAGTGAGAGGTTGGTAGTTGCAAAGGCGGAGGACATGGATTCTGTGAGAGGTTGGAAGTTGGTGGTTGGCGGTGACAGGGCAAATTGACCAACGAAATGGGAGGTGTCTTTGATCGGTTGCATCCGAGCTAATTAGGTTCAATGCACATTGACCAAAAAAGTGGGAGATGAGATGATCAGAAATAGGTAAAGAATGCCAATGAATGTTTGACGTGCTGCAAAGAATACCCACGGGTCACATAGGCAGACGTCGTCCAGCATATGTGCAAAGGCTGTCACTTAGCTTCACAGCTGAATTCCTACAACGTCACTCTTTACAATGTATACAATTATTTCTACAGTATCATATCAGATAAATTGATTAGTGATAGCTAGCACCTTTTTAATGAAAGTGTGGACGCAGTGATTGCGTATCTACGCTTCAGAGCTAGGTATGTGAATGCCTTCAGATATCGCCATGATACTCGAACAGCCACCCTGTAGCAGCCCCTCACCAATCTCACCCATTGAACGCTTGCCATTGACAATTCGGAGATACTCTGGCCTAAAAGGTACGATAGTGCTGAAACGGTCGAGCTGTCGATTGTTTTGGATGTTCCGGCAACTGTAATCCTTGCGTGGCTATCTAGCTGGTACGAGAATGCTGGGTATGTCAGACCATACTGAAGCCATTCATGGTTTACACACCGTACAATGTCAATCTGTTACGGGAATAATTATCGTCCACTTCTAAAGCTCCGAAAATCACCGTGCCAGTAATCTAATGACAACAATGACTACATAATATAGCTTCATCCTACGGCTACATATTTGGCCGGTGAAGATGGGAATGGTAGACCGGCCCGGTCTGCATGCTTTGTGTATCACACCATTAAGTAGGTATGAAGCCTGACCAGTGTCCCGTTGATAAACATTATAATGCAAAGCAGTTGTACTTGAGTAGGAATGATACTGGACTCCTGAGTCCAGGCACTTTTGTAACTCGTGGTATAAGTCCAAGTTGAAGCTATACCAAGATCACAAACAATATCCCACGATGCATGCTTCATTATCCGTGCACTGAGCAGACACTAGATTATCGAGATAACGATCATATCATTAAGCTACTACTGTACCCTCCAAGTGTGGATGCTGCAACCGATCTCATGCATCAGCCAAAGACGTAGTAGCGGAGGCAGACACGGGATCGAGAGGTTACCTTTGATATAAATGGGGTTTTCAACTCAACATCCCGCGTCTGATACTCCACCCCCACACAGAAATCCGGGGTAAATGCCTCCAGTTTCTTATTAGTCCCGGACATGAAGCACCTAAGTTGCTGCATATGTACACGGGCTGTCAAGCTTAATAAAGAGATAAGAACTGCGACCCCTCCATTGTAAATCTTGTCTTGCCTTGTCTGTGACGTCTCTGCACCTTCTAGACTACGGCTGCTTCCGCATCTTCAGACGCCCCGCGCTTAAAGTCACATCATATGGATTCAATATCAACTTCAACCTTGTACCCACAACCCCAAGACGAACTTTTTACTTAGTTGAATAGTGACGACACGCAATAAGATCAACGGGAGCTTGCATTTCTAGGCAGTTTCATGAGGCTTTTAGCTTTGACCACGGCGAACGATAAGAAAACGGCTTCTCATTACCTCGTCCGGAACCAACGCGCCACGGATAAACGGGTTTCAGATCCTTCGATCGCCGACCCTCAGCTCTCTTCTCCCTCGAAAAACCCCTCGTATTCCTCATTCCATCGTCGATCAATTTAAGTGTCATCGTCATTGTCGTTCCACTCTCCCTGAAGGCTTGAAGCTTGCGCCAACTGACCAAACGGCACGATCAGACTGCCAGAATCAATATGGGAGGCCCTGCTGATCTTGCTGTTGCGAATTGCTTCTCAAGCGAGAGAGCCAAGATGGTTGCTTGTAAAACGGACTGGAGATGAAATTTTGTATGATGCCGAACTGCTTCATCTGGGGATATCCCTGGGTAACATGCAGTTAGCCTCTTCTTACATCGTTCGTCGGCAGCCATGGTTTCACAAGATCCCACCCTCATCTCCACCAACCAACCCGGCGAATTGGTTCGAGGTCACGATAGCTCACAGCTAATACTGTAGGGCTGCACCATGCAACAACGTTTCCTACCGGTGGTTCAATAGTCCACAAAGCGGGTGCACTATTGAAGCCAAACGAACCGTTGTCGACCGATGCAACTGTGACGCCAAGCGAATATGCGATATTCTAATCGTGTTTCAATAATAGGTACTAGGTAAGGTATCAATATTAAGTTGGTCCTGCGACCAAAGACGCACTAATATGTACGTTCAAATCTATAGCCATCCAATGTTATGTTACCATTTCCTCCTCTTCTGATATCCAATCCCATAAAGCATAATCCCGAGACCTGAGTATTCCGTCTAGTACTTTTCCGAACCGTCCCAAAAAAAGAGAAGAAAGCATAACTCCACAGCACCGTCATCCCATGAGTTCCTTTTATTTCGATCGGCAGTCGATATCATAATCGCTAAAGCAGCGGGCAGTTCGTGCGAGCCTGTTGACAAGCATGATTTTTACAGCATAACTCTGAGGAGTGTTAGAAAATATGGTCTGGGAGTTTTAGAATGTCAAGGGAACTAACATGTCTGCTGGCTGAGGACAGGACATTATCGCAAAGCTTGCATCGTCTTATTGCTGGCAAACAAGCTGGGGGCATTTTCCCTTTGGAGGCTTGGGGCAGCTGGGCTTCGCAACGCCAGTAGTGTCATAAGGTCCGCGAGGCATGATGAAGGTGTTTTTTGATGGTTCTTTTGGTTTGTTGAAGTGTCGCAAATAGGTTCGTTGTCCCAGAAATCCAGACAGTACAGTATGTTGATGAGACGATAGAGTGGTTGCGTTGCAGATTGGATTGTGTGTAAAGCAGCGGCAGCAGAGAAAGGCAGAGCAGATAAGATGCAGAGCGACTGGAATTCAAGGGCACGCACAAACAACGAAGAATGAATATTGATGAAAAACCAATGAAAGGGATACTGATCACGAAACGAAGAATTTATGTCGGGGACCTATTTGTCTTAAATTTCATTTCTGGGAGACTACCCAGTACAGCCAGCACCCCCGTTGAAATTTGGATGGAGGCTCGCGTGGCTTCTAACCTACGCACCGATACTTCAGACTGCCTGGTCTGGTCTGGTCATTGCATTGCCCAGGCGGTCAGCGCACTGCTACACCCCTGGATGACTTCCAAATACTGGTACACCCCCTGTGCCTGTGTTTACGGTTACTAGGATCGGCAGGGGCCGTGAGCCGTGAGCCTCTAGGTATTAGCACTGGCACTGGACTATCGGGAGGACAACTCAAGTTTCCGGGTCCTGGACTAGCAACAGGATGTGGCAACTCTGTTCGCTCGGGACCGGGAGCCATTGTTTGTGGCGTTGTGTCTATCATCTGGATGAGAGAGGGAGAGAGAAGATACCTCAGACATGAAAGGAGAGAACTCTCCAGTTTGCACTATGGGATCGGAATTGCCAAACGCAGGGCGAGCGAGATGAACCAGATCAAGGGCGTTTGATATGGACCAGGGGTTGTCAAAGTTGAAGGGATGGATGGATGGCCTAGGATGGATCAGTGCAGCGCAGTGGACCAGCACCACCAGGAGGGCTTGTGGGGAATACTAAAAGAGCGGCTTTGGGGACCAGGATAAGGCATGTTACCTGCTGGGGACCTCTATTCCAAACAGAATTCTAGAAGAGACGCCACGATGAGCATTGGGACCAAAAAACTTCGCTAATACGTTGGGGCGCAAGGGGAGGAAGAAAGCAAAGACCAAGACACAAGAGAGAGAAGAATAAGAAAAAAAAAGGAAAAAAGGACGGTGAGCGACTCAGCTATGATGGCATTTCTCGGTGTGGCATTATGACAAGTCGCCATGGCTGTCACTGATCCGAACGACACATCATTCTGGTTGAGACAAGATCAAAAACAGGGAGACAACAAAGGATAAAAAAAGAGTCAATCCCATCTAATCAATTACTGACTTGACACAAAGGCAAAAACACTGATTCAGACGAAAAAGCAATCAATACCTGGGTTTTAGAAGATCACTGCATTGTACTGTATTGTACTGTACAATAACTACTACAAACAAACAACAGAAGCAAAAAGCGTATTCGCAACCTCTCGTCATCCCATGTCATACCACACCGCACCAAATGCGCTGCTGCACAAAAGTGTCAAGCAAGTACACGTCTCCCCGGTTCTTCAGGCCGTGTTGCATCGATTTTTGTCTCCCAATCTAAGTCGAGTGACGTCTATAGCCCACCGCTTCGGGTTGGCCCTAGCCTTTAGCTGAGCTGGTCTATTAGAGTCTCCAGCTGTGTTTGTCATGCTAACCATGGTTGCTGATGTTGCAGGTTATCGTGTAATTGATGCAACATGTTGCAGTGCGTTCGTGCGTGCCTGTAGTTACTGTTACTGTTACTGTCACTCCGTACAAGACCCCTTTCTCTTCACCCATCCATCCATCCATCGCCTAGCCAAGAATCTCCTTCGCACGAGCCAGTTCATTTCCCGAGCTACGGTCATGACCACGTTATTACTTCAACCGGGGACACTAACAAAGACCCAGCCGCCTGTCACAGCCCTGCCAGTCAGTCGAGACGAGATAGCCAACCGGGAGTAAATACCAACGGCCGTCTGGAGTTTTGAGTTCCCACCATCCTCAGTTGCCTATCGCATCGCATGGCATCGCACCAACGGCAACACTGCTTGCTCGGCCTTGTAGCCTGCTAAAACCATCCCAGGCCCACGGTCCCGTGCCTCTGCCGATCGCTCGGATACTGTTCATGAGGATCCGGGAATTGGGATTGTCTAAGTGGCAAGGAAGGTTTCCCGAGTACGCTTAGCCATGTGAAGTCAACTGAAGCAAAGTGAAGCAAGGCATGGGTGGTTATGGGTAAGGGTAAGGTATTATTCCTCCGACATTTGACAGGTTTGGGGGCAAACAACTGCGACACGTCAAGATTGGCATTCTGGGGCCATCCTCTTACACGCGAGCCTCCAAGTTTGACCGAGACTGACAAACGACAAGACGCGCTCTCTACTGTGTTACTTGAGCAGTTCAAGCCCGGTGAGCCTCACCTCGGTCATTGATAATGTCACTGGCAATAAACAAACAGCAATCTGGACAAGGGGTGCTCCCTACAGGAAATACGAAAGACTTTTTCTAAACGGCGCTCGTTGATGAAGAAAGGTCTGAGGGTATGACATCGCCAATCGGAGTGCGTTCCATGAGGACGGTCCTGTCTTAGTCTTTTTGGAATTTCGAATCCTAACTAAGAACCTAATGGTGCCGTCTCCATCAAATATACCCGTCCTCCGTCCTCCTTTTTTCCCTTTCTTTATTTTCCCACCCCGACCCCGACCCTGATCCTGATCCTGACTGTGGTGGGTGGGTTCCTTAATTCCACGGTACATGGAACCGAAAGAGTCAGATCACCCGGGGCAGCGGTGCTCATTTCTCGATAGGATGTGCTAGACCGTTGCAAAGGAATCCCTGCTCGCCATGCGATCAGAGGCAAATCTGAACTGAATGAAGGTGGTTTGGGGGTTCGACAGATGCCGTGCAAGTGCCGCGTCTAGGGGGAGGGGGAAAAGGGACCAGACTTTGCAAACAAAGATGCTGGGGGTGTGGTTTACGGATACATACATCGCAAGTCGACCGCTTCTCTGTCTAAGTCAGAAGTCGTTGGCAAACACCATCCATATGTACAGACACGCTGTCTAGCACGAGTTGAGCCCAACCCAGCCCAGGCGTGTCCTGTCCGGACGCAGGGATCACATTCCCCGTAGCCCCCGGACCGCGGCAGCGTCAGACTCAGAACCGTGGCTCCGGTGCCGATGAGCTAGTTAGCTTCTGTCGCTACTCGGACTGGCCTAACTAGCTGGTACTGCTCCCGGGGGCATTGCAGGGTTTCAGGATCAAAACTGCGTCCACCTGTAAGGTTGATGACAGTAGGCGAAGGAAAATTGTGTGCTGGCTGAGAATCTGGAATAGGGTTTGGAAGCCCGTGATGGAGAAAAACCCATGACAGATGAACTATGCATCCCAGACCGCCTGTTATTTTTCTACAGTACGTAGGGATGTGATGTGTATCCGTACCACTACCGGCCGAGATGTCAGATTGGACAAGATCCGCTTTGAACAACGAGGCTCGTAAAAGAAACATGGTTGCTGTGGCCTGTGGGTTCTTTTGCCGTTGGGTTACAGTTCCAGAATATTTCCCAACAAGTCAACCCTGCCAGGCGGTTTGTGACCATGTACATACAGTGTATGATGCTGCACCAAGGGTGTTGCAAGCTACGACATATTGAAATAGGAGGTTTATCAGTACATGTTATGCGGTGCAGGATGAAACAAGTCGAGACCGAGTAATATTTGCATGTTGTGGGTAGATAATGTTTCAATATCAGGACACCGCCCTGTTAATAACCTCGGGTTAATGTCTCCGGCTATAAACAGTCCTGTAAGGGACAATTGGCTAATGAGATCATGTGAAATATGACCTTTCATTGTTCCTTGCACGATAAATAGGAATATCGGCCAACTTGATTGAGCTTTCAGCATCGCCAGCGTCGACCAAACATAGTTCAGTTTCAGCTCATGAACAAACCGAATCATACACTTCTAACTCGGAGTGACATTCATGCTTGCCCAGGAACTCAAGGGTCTAAATCAGGTTCATGCTATCTCTGCACCAACCATGTACGCGAGATCTACCACCAAAAAGCAATGTGCATGAGGAGCAACCATCCAACAGCCTATCGTGTTCAAGATTTCATGTCAATGACTCGAAATATTGATTTACTTTAAGTTTAGGAGACGCAACGTCCCATAAGCTTTATAAGAGTTTGAGAGTCAGAATCAGAATCAGAATTAGAATCAGGGGAGCGTGCTATCTGGCTATGTCCTTGTTGGACGCGAGTCAACGGCTCAAAGTACAGCCCAGCTATCTATAGCACCTAGCTCGCCAGAGAACTCCACCACTATTTCAATCACTATTTGGCAGCTAAGAAGTGAGTGCAGAGACTATCGCTCATGATAATTTACTGAATGAATAGCTTCAATTGCTATTCTGGCATTCAAATGTAAGCCACATACCTTTAGATGACGCTGCTTGCTCCCTTCACGTGACTCATGTTGTCTGCCTTCCACAAGCGTTTAGCTCGGCTCTCAGACGTGACCTGACCTGGCCTGACCTGGCCTGACCCCATCTATTCCATGCTAAATTAAACGCGCCTTGTCTCCGGGACCAAACAGACAGACATTGACCTCCACTCTTTGTAACTTCTTATATCGACCTCTGCTCTGTCTAAAACCATTGCCCCTTCGCGATGCCCGCCTGTCATGGCTGCCGAGTACGCAAGGTCAAGTGCGATGATGGAAACCCCTGCTCGCCATGCCGCCAGTTTGATGTGCAATGCATCAGATCCACTGCCCCAAGGAAACGCCAGAACCCGAAGCGCGGGCGTCTTGTAGCCCAGGCCAGAGAGGCAAACCTCCAGCACCAACAGCCAAATGCACTCTCGCCAAGCGCTTCTGTGTCTCCTTCGGCAGTTCACTCAACGCCTCATGCGGCTAGTGAGTGGCCGCCAGGGAGTAGCCCTGGTTCAGCAATATCAGGCCCCTATTCGCCAAACTCTGAGGCATACACCACAGGCTTCTTTCACTCGCTGCTGCCCGAGTTTGAGAAGGTGGTGTATCCTTTCAGCCCTGCCATCACGCCTGATGAAATCGTCAGGTCAATATCAATGATGCATCACAACTTCGAGGATGCAGCTCTGATATACGCCTATGCAGCTGTCACAACATTTCTGTCACAAACCGCGGACAACTCACATGGTAGTGTAGCGGCCCAAATAAACAACCTGGTATATCATAGTCTCGAAGCACAGCATCGTGCTGCCGTCGGCTCCCATGGTCCGGGACGCGTAGATGAGGTAATGCCTCACAATATCAAGCGCATCGTGACATGCATCTACCTCGAGATATCAACTATGGGACTGCCTCGGCTCGACAGAAGTTTCAGCTTCATCCGGGAGGCTATATCACTAATTCAGATCATGGAGGCTCACCAGCGCACATTACCAGATCCTACTCGGACACCATATCCTATGGCCCGATTCCAGCAAGTCTATTGGGAAGCCTACATTCACGAAAGGTTCCTCACCATTGCTGATGGGTACCCCAGTATCATGGGACCTCTACACACCAATCTTTCAGCACCGGACTCTTCTACACCGGAACATATTCGAGTGGGCTTCAACTGCCTAATAGAACTCTTCCTAACCTTGGATGAGACGTTCCTCGCATGCTGGCAGTCTCAAAGAGGTGCAATCGGCGGGTTGACGGTGCAGTGGATTGAGAGCAAGCAGGTGCAGCTTGACCAAGCTGAGATGAATGCTGCAGCGGCCGAGGCAAGGATGCATTCCGAGGGACACGCAGGTTTCACAGAACTACAGCGTGCGGATCTCTTCATCACTAGACTCTGGCTTCGCACATTGCTCTGGCAATTAGCGCTTTCCCAAGGGCTTTTGCGCTCAGGGTCTTCAGATACGACGCACGAAGGCCTATCGCTGCAGTTCCCGGCGTCTCGATTATCAATACAACTCCGCAGCTTGGTTGGGCAATTGGATAGTATTGTGAGTATAGCGACGCAAGGCAGCGGTATTATACAAAAGCTCTTTGAGATCGCCAGCACAATTGCCGACGTCCTCGCTCTACCTTCGGGGCACAGCCAAGCAGAGGATGGACTGCGACCACATGTCAAGGACTTTCTTTACGTGGTCAACTTTTTGCTAGAATTGGGGTTGATGAGAGAGAATCAGAAGGATTATCTCCGCGAAAAATATCACATGTTGCAGCCGTTGAACGCCGAGGGGAGGATGCCTGCACATGCTGGTGAGCAAGCAGTTGCTTCTTAGAATGATGGTACTGTCTGGATAGTGTCTCGGGACTTGGCCAGGATAGTAAGCGTTATGATCCTTCGTAGTATGTGCAAGTTGGCAGTAGGATTAGCCATGATGAATGATGATTACCAAGCTTTCCCCAGTTTAACGTGTTAATTTTCAGAGTATTGGGTCATTCCAGGCTCAGAAATTTCAAGCGCAGGACCTCATCTGGAAATCTCAAGAATTCTGCTAAACTGACCTCTTACACGGACAACTTATAAGCCCAAGATACCAAGGCTGATCACCCTCCAGTTCCTGCAGATACATACAAGGGTTTCACCTCTTGGCGCCACCCAAAGAGTTCCACTCAAACGACGTCAAAAATATTTACCACAACTCAACCCACGTACCCTAAACCTCGACCACTTTCAACGTCAGCCATGCATTTTCAACCAGTCGAGCAAATGATTGACGAGGCATTTACCGCTCGTCCTCAAGACGAGCCTCAAGCTGATACCGTAGCTACCAATGATGCTCTAGACGACGTTTTTGGCTCGGGACCTTCATCCCCTACAGATTTTCGTCATGACGATGAGTCATCAACATCACACCCCTCAGACATTCGCCGTTTGCAAACAGAGCACACAACTGCTGGATACCGTGAGGGTATTACCGTTTCAAAAGAAAGAAGTCTTCAAGCTGGGTTTGACGAGGGATTCAGTCTTGGCGCAAGCGTTGGCATGAGAGCAGGTCAAATTCTGGGTTTGCTTGAAGGCATCAACGAAGCGGTTCGTGGTCTCAACGAAGCAGATTCTTCCAAGATCGCCGACCTCCTGAAACAAGCACGCGAAGAACTTAGTACACAAGGCTTGTTCACACCTGAGTATTGGTCTGAAGATGGTAACTGGAAATATGAAGTCACTCCAGCTACAGGGGCCGAAGATGTTGTGTTCTCAGATGTAGCTGATGCGCATCCACTTGTGAGGAAATGGACGCAGATTGTGGACGAGCAAGTGGCCATTTGGAAGATAGATAGGACCATCTTGGATGATGAGACTGGGGTTAGGCTGGAAAGGGATGAACCACTTGGTTCTGGGGCTGCACTGACGGCAAAGAAGCCGTTGGATTGGTGAACACGGGAGAATTACAGACTGCTACAGAGGAATATGGAGGGATAAGTGCGCACGGAAAAGATTGAGGTATGTCAGCTGTCTTGTTTGCGGTTTGGTTGCTAACCATGCTAGACCAGAAGATTCTGCCAACATCCGAAGCATGGCGTGTGGGATATGCATGAGTTGTCAAAAGGTTAAGTTGTATTTATTGCCACAAGATGTGCCCAAGCGCAGTTCCATTGAAGGTATTCTCATGGCCCACGGCGTATTTGCCAACCCTCGCCTATGGTATTGGCCTTTGCTGAAATGGTGTAAGCCACCATGCCGACAGTTTAGGATCCGCTCATTCTACTGTGATGATAGTGGGCATGAGGTAGCTGACTAGAAATACGTCTGGCCGTGTATCAATTGAGCTATCTATCTCGGCGATACTGAAGCATTATCACCAGGGCAGAGTCCCACCACGACCCCAGGAACCCGAGACTCGAAATATTCTCTTATTCGGATTTTTAATAGCACATTTATCCACGCAACACAGTGACCAGTCTTGTCGGTGAATCAAGTATCGTGTTGCTCCGTGTAGCTTGGTGCTTGAGTTGGTATTGCCGCCCATGTTTGCTGACACACCGACAGTTCAACAGCCCATGCCAGGTGTCTCAGGCGCAACACGTCGACAATGCCAGGCCCCCGGTAAGTAGTAAGCGTTGTGATGCCCTTCCCCGGTTGATAAGTATGTGCAATGCATTGTGATCTTTGTGGCTTGTACTGTATCATACCCCTCATGACACCGCTTCTCTAGTGCTGGGTTCTCAAGGTGTCGAAGGGCTTATTGCTCGAAGGGGCGGCGATAACGGCTGCTCCGGTTCGCTGTCATGCAAGGTGGTGATTGTAGCTCGTTGAGTTCAAGTTGATTCCACTCTTGAAGCAGGTCACCTTCTGAGGATGCGGTATCATGCAGATCCCTCGTCGTCGTTGGAACCTTACCAAGGAGGAGCTCAGTGCGCCACACCAAAATCTAGTTGATGGCCAAGATGACTTTTCGATGACTGCGGATCTCAACCATTGACATATGTCTGGAGGGTTTTGGCCACGTCTTCGATTCGCTCATACTTTCCGTAGAGCTCCTTCGTTGTCTCCCAATCACGGCCTTCTCTGCCAAACATCATAAGTTTGACAACCCTTCCGTCATTATCCATAACAACTCTGCCACTTCGATCATCAGCCCAAGCGAATCGAATTTGTTTGGCCTCGATATCAGCTATTCCAACCTCGACAATGTCGTCAGGCAGAACTGTATCGTCCAGCCTGTCGTGCAATCCGAGGCTTCGTCGCAGGTCCGCAGACACACCAAGTCGGTTGTGATACCGCACGATTTCTCTTCGGAGCGCTCTGACGAAACGATCGAGGTTTTGCTGGGGAGACTTGTCGCTCTCCGGGCGTGGTGCCGGAAGATAACGGGCTGCCAAGCCGGCTATGGGTATCGCAGAGGGCAGAGTGTTTCGGTGGATTCGCAGGTATTTGGAATTGAAGTATGGTCTGTTGAGCATGACATAGTAAGGGAGCAAGAACTGGCTCTTGGACATGACCTCGAAGCGCAGGCCAAGGACATGCCCTCCGTCAACTGCGTTGGGATCAGGGTCTTGGACCTTGAAAGCAGTGACAGAGCTGCCTATGCGATAAAGACATTGCTGGTTATATGCTTTCTGTTTGTCGGCTTCGCTCAGGAGCTTCGTACGGGATGGTATATTCCGAGATGACAGAGAATTCTTGGAGGGTTTGAGAAAAGCTTGTGTCGAGGGCGCAGCAAGAATTGTTGATGTTTCGATTTTGAGCGACTTGCGCAAAGTAGCGGCTATTGAATGCATTAGATCATGTTTGATGCGCCATTGTGTTTAACGGCTGACCTTGATCTTTAAGCGCTAGAATTTCTTGATCAAGGAGTTCACTATCGGTTGGAGTAGTTGGTTCGGATGACATGGTTGTCCAGTGTATATGGGATGAAGAGATGGTGAGTAAGGTTGCTGATGATGTTGTTTTGTTACAGTCTGTTTACAAACAATCGGTCCCCTGGCTACCATTGGTTGAAGCTGTGACTAGGGGAACGATAAGATAAGAGAGTTCTCGAATTTCCAAATTTTGACTAGCATCGAATAGAATGACCATGTGATCTCTAACAACCTTCAATCCACAGGTCAAAGTGAGGTATGTATGGGGAGTTATGTACGTTTATTTATCAAAACATCTAGTCTCCGTGTAATGATATTATTGATACTGCACCTTTGCTGGCATTTCTGTCAACCAATGTCTTGCTTGGTCTCCATCTGTAAGTCATCCTCCAGTGACAGATCGGAGTTGTTTTTATTGGCTGTGACCCCGGAGCATCATCAGCAGCCAACCCCTGACGCGCTTCCTCTTCTGGAAAGATGCGAGTTCCGAAGAGTCCTTGGCTTTTGGGGTTCGGGTCTGCTAGGTTCACGCAGTGGTTTGTGAGCGTGGCACCTTGTTGGGTACAGCGTCAGTCTAGGTATTTCAACGGATTGGATACTTCTATAGAGGGTCAAGAATATTCCGATCGCTATCGTTACGTCTGATTCAGATATCTCTTACGTAGATATTGCCTGTCGCCACTGAATCTTTTCAAAAAGGCCAGGTAGAAGATTCATCCTTACCTATCCCCATTCGAGATCCTAGATCCATCCATCCATCTTCAGAAAACAGTCCAATCATATTTCACTATTAAAGGCCACGGTAGCGGGAGCCTGCTAGGTTCCCTTTTTTTATACGCCAAACCGTATCCGAAACACAGGCCAGCAGTGACCTTCTGTATCGGAGGCCCGCTTCAGATTTACTGGCCTACTATACCTCGCTCAGCACTCCAGGAACTGACAAATACAGACTTCCATTTCTTCTTCATTCCTTCAACTACAATACATTCTCTCACTCACTCACTCCCAAATATTATTCTTCACTTCTCTTCGAACTCTACTTCTTGGCTTTCCACCACTTACGACCTCTATCCCTTGAAATTCTCCAGTTTATACGTCACGACAAGACATCGAACCCACCCGCATCTGACTTTGACGCTTTTGACGCCTCGTCGCATTCGTTCAACCCCCCTTTACATCCTTCCACGGTACTACCTCTCCTTTATACTGTACGCGCCGTAGCCTCGATTCTCCGTTACTCTTGGCCCCTATGACCGCCAGGGCTCGACGACCTCAAAACAAACCCGCCCGGCCGCCCCTGACGATCAAGACAGAAGCAGAGGATGCGAATGGAAACGGTCACCTCAACGGCAACGGCAAAATGAGCAGCGGAGTAGAGATGCGCCGCAAGGCGGCCAACCCAGACGCCGATAACGTTGCGGCCAACTTCATCAAGAGCGAGTCCTTTTCCCTCGACGATCCGATTCCCAAGACCCCTTCTCTTAACAACCATGGCTTCTTCGATCTTCCTCGACAAGACCAGAGGAACTTTCTCCTCCTGGTGCTTCTATACTTCTTGCAGGGCATCCCCATGGGATTGGCCACAGGCTCTGTGCCCTTTTTGCTGAAGAATCATATGTCATACAGCGAAATTGGTATCTTTAGTCTCGCTTCATACCCTTACTCCCTGAAGCTCTTCTGGAGTCCTTTCGTGGACGCTGTTTGGAGTCCCAAGATTGGTCGGCGCAAGACATGGATCGTCCCGATCCAGTTTCTCTCCGGCTTCGGTATGCTTTGGTTAGGATCTCATGTGGAAGGCATGATGGCCACCGCTGGTAAGCCTGGCGGCATGACAGCGTTCTCGTTCATGCTTTGGTGGTTCTTTCTCGTCCTCATGTGCGCCACCCAGGATATCGCTGTGGACGGCTGGGCGCTCACTCTTCTGACGCCTGGAAATGTATCATACGCTTCAACCGCGCAGACTGTCGGACTCACTGCTGGCCACTTTATGTCATACACTGTATTTCTCGCCTTCAATGCTGCCGACTTTGCCAACAAGTGGTTCAGGGCTGTTCCCTCAGATGATGGTCTTCTCTCACTCGGGGGATATCTCAAGTTCTGGGGTTGGTCATACATTATTGTCACCGTGGGACTCGGCCTTTTGAAGAAGGAGGACAAGTCGCAGAACGAAGATGGTGTCTGGGATGTCTACCGCATCATGTGGGGTATCCTCAAGCTCAAGAACGTCCAGACCATTATCATTGTTCATCTGATTGCCAAGATTGGCTTCCAGGCCAACGACGGCGTTACAAACTTGAAGCTCCTTGACAAGGGCTTTGGCAAGGACAACATGGCGCTGACGGTTCTCATCGACTTCCCATTCGAGATTGGACTGGGCTACTATGCCGGAATGTGGTCGCAGAAGTATACACCGATGCGCCTTTGGTGCTGGGGATTTGTGGGCAGACTTGTTGCTGCTCTCTCTGCCCAGTTCGTCGTCGCTATTTTCCCCGATGAAGGAGTTACATCTTGGTATCTGTTGGTGGTTATCGCTGAACACCTTTTCTCAACATTCACAAACACAATCATGTTTGTCGCTGTCTCTGCTTTCCATGCCCGGGTGTCTGATCCCGTCATCGGCGGTACTTACATGACTCTCCTTGCAACGTAAGTGACACCAAACTCATATGCCGCGGCCACGAAGCTAACAATTTACAGTGTCTGCAATCTGGGTGGCACATTCCCTAGATATTTCGTACTCCGGCTCGTTGACAGCTTCACTGTGGCTACGTGCGAGCCCGGCAAGCCAGATGCCACGATAATCAAGGGCACACTTATCAAAGATGCGTTCTCATGCGCTGTACAGTCTGAGAAGGAGAGATGTGAGGCCGGCGGCGGAACATGCCACATGATCCACGACGGATACTATACAGTGAACATATTATGTGTCCTGTTTGGTGCTGCAACTTTCTTCTGGTACATCAAGCCAAAGGTGTTACATCTCCAGAGTCTACCTCTGCGGGCATGGAGATTAGCACTGGGAAACGAGAACAAGCGATAGATTAAGAGGAGGAAGAAATCTAATGTTAATCTAGCAGCATGTACAAGTAGTAGATTGGGAAGCATGCGCTGCAGCGCTTGACACCCGCGGACATATTAGCACAATATACTTAGATGGCTGCTCATTCACAAGATGGTAGCCCTGGTCGGGTCAAATTAAATGCACTTTGTTTACTTATTACCTCGCAGTTCTAACGAGTTATGTCCGTCTATATATACATCAATGGAGAGTTTTGAAATGCCGATATGCCCCAATACACACCAAGCGCCACGCAACTTCGATGCATTATGCTCAGTTTGCCATGCACATAGCTGACCCTGCCCCAAAATTTACTCATGATCCCCTGCTCGTTATGTACGTGACCAGTTGCGGAAGAACAAAAGCACGATGCAAGCATGCGAAAAGATAGCGGACAGGAATAAGACAAACAAGAAACCGAAGAACAAGCAGTCGAGACATGCGCCTCCCCATGTATCCTTTGCGTCTTCCTCGCATGGCCTGTGCTCCTCTGCAGTCGAATCACCATGACGGCCATTGAAGTATGAACTGCGTCTGTAGGGACGTCGGGCGATAGGCTGCAGTGTATAGGCATCAACACGTGGTGATCTGGCAGTCTGTGGGAGAAGAGGAATGCGCTCTAGCGGACGCATCCATAGAACGGAACTGCCACTGTCTGATGAAGCCACTGAACCGGACTGAGGCGATGATGAGCTGCTTCCATACGGGGGTCCTTCAAGCGGATTTGCCAACTCAATGTCTAGAGTTCTAGGGAAGGCTTTTCGAATTCGCGGTGGAGTATGATATTCTGAAGTTGGTGATGGGCTGCCCTC
Organism: Fusarium pseudonygamai; assembly: GCA_013186785.1. Taxonomy (NCBI): domain Eukaryota; kingdom Fungi; phylum Ascomycota; class Sordariomycetes; order Hypocreales; family Nectriaceae; genus Fusarium; species Fusarium pseudonygamai. Next base: position 24,460 of record JAAQRH010000044.1, read on the forward strand.
AGATGAGAGCATTTCGAAGCTTGAGGATAGAGGTGCCCAATATCCGCGAGAAGGAGGTTCAAGGATGTTGACCGAAGGACGCTCGATCTTTGGGACATGGCGCAGGCGAGTCCTCTGTTGAAGGAAATCTTCTCCCCGGGGCTGCTTGCTGTTTCCTATCAGGGCGCCGAACTCTGCGTTGATTTCTGCTTGTAACTCTGCAGTGGTGGGACCTGGAGGTGATTTATAAATAAGATGGAGACCGTCTTCGTCGAAGCCGGCGACGAGACTGAGATCGATGGGCCCAGGCCTGTTGTCGCGATGACGCTGCGAGAAGAGCAGGGCACGGTATGGCTGGGTCCCAGAACGGAGGGGAAGAGGTTCGTGGTAGTGCTCGCGGCCGCTGGAATGACCCATGTTGGCGACAGAAGGACTGAATATCATCAAGATAGTATGGAGAAGCAGCTTTTGGAGGCTTGTTGGGAATCAGATAGGTGTGACAAGAGGTAGCGCCCTTCAGTAGACAAGGCCTACAAGCAAACAAAAGCTTCAGCGCTGTTGTCAAATTTGCCGAGGTGAAGGAAGCGCCAAGATGATCTGTGTTGAGAGGCAGAAGATAAGATCTTATACAAGCCCGGTTCAGTGAAGAACGGGAACAGCGGGAGTGTGAGCGGGATGAGTTTTTGAACAAAGGGTCTGAACATGAAGAGGGTGTGGTGAATTCGCTTCTTGTTCAACAGATGAACTGCTGCCCTTTGAGGATTATGTTAAAAGATCAGCCATGTCCTGTGAATGCGGAATTAGTTCAGCTTTGAAGATGATTTATGCGTGAACGTAGAGTAGAAATGTTAATGTGGTTGATGCTCTTGGATGAAGGGCCTGGTTCACCCGGACAAGTTAGGATGCAAGACCGATGAATCATTCTCCCGGTAGTAAGTCTCTGTCCAGCCCAAAACACTCGCAATTCACTTGCACAGAATACTATAGGATTACTAGGCTAATTCTCACTTTTCGACTATATAACGCCAGAACCCAACACATGCCCTGAAGGACCTTAACTCAACTCAAATTCTTTAGAGGATGAGCGACAGGTTGAATAATACAAATTCCACCAAGCGAAGTATTACTAGCAAGTCGAAGTTTACTGAAGTCTTTGACGAGCCCATTCCGTCTGAACTTCTCAGGCATCCGCTTTCCCAAACCCCTGCGAAACCTTCCCCTTCAGCTTCTACCAAGCCTGATCACAAATGAACTCGAGACCTACCTCTCGGGGAGACGCCCCAAGCGCGTCAGGCTCTCGTCCTGGTTCTAAGACTGGGAGTCTGCCTCGCACAGAGACCATTGATTCGAGAATCGAGAGTCTAGCAGGTATGTTTGGCTCCCCTGACGACTCTAGACTGCCTGATATATCCGAGCCTCGCTCAACTGATACTGGCTATTTTACTCTAGACCCTAGAACCCTAAGAGAACAATTGCTTCAGCTGGCCCAGAACTCTGAGCAAAATATGGAAACCCAGGAAGCTCACCCTATTTCATCCCCGCAAGCAGTCAACCAAAGCCTCCGAGAGCTCGTCGACTCGAGAATTGCCAGTCCGGCGGGTATATTCGGTGGCCCTACAGACTTACAGCTTTTTAGTGTTAGAGAATTTCGCTCACCGATCGCAGGTTATTTTTCTCGAGATTTCAACCTCCAAGGGCCGCAGTTCCTAGCTAAGGTTCATGATCAGTGCGAAAAGATGGACGACGTCAAAGCTCGATACGAAGATCTTTGGCTTTCAACCCAGCTGTTTTGGGATCTTATGCTTCGAATGCATCCGAACTGTGTCACTTCTGATATCAAAGTTCTGAGAACTGCAGTTGACCTTATGCTTGATGTTGTTGTTGGTCGCATGCTTCCCCAGGTTCGACCAGACTATCACCCAGTCCTCGCAGAGAGCCACCTACAAGCACTTAGTCGTCGTCTCCGTGCCCTGGAACTTCGTCTTCGGACCGATATGGGGACGTGTGGCAAGTCACCCAAGATGCTTTGCGGGTGTATGGTTCCCATAAAGCGCCCCAACAACAAGGACAAGCTGTGGACACGTCACTTGACCATCAGAAGAGATGCAAAGGAACGCTCTGAGGATCGAGGACTCAAATTTCGAGATTTGGCTGGTCTTCTCCGCCTTGAAGACTTTCTCTCGCATGTCTACAATGAATTCGAACCTCAACTAAGCCCAGCAAGTCCCGGAGCAGCAGACTGCGGAATTCTCCACACTGCTATTGCGCTCATGGATGATGATATAAAGAGTTTTATCCCCAAGAAGGACTATAGCACTGCTGATGAGCTTAAAGCAGAGTGGATTTATGTCCTTTGCCATGAGAACTTTCGCTCCTCTATCGTCCTTGAAGTCATGGGTATCGTCAGTGATGCAATGGCCTTCAGCGAGAAAGATGGGACTCAAATACATCGGGAGGAATGCGACCTCTGGGCTCCCGAAGCAGTTCCTGAACCACTCACCGGGACTGCGCGCTTCAGAAAACTGAAAACGTTTCGGCCTGATCCGAACCGGGGAGTGAGTCCTCTGCATCCTTCATTTTGGAAACGGGACGCAAAGAGCTCGGAGGATAGATGAGTCGGGGACTTAAAGGCTGAGATGATTGAATGGTGCTTTTGTGCAAGAAAGAAACACACTGGTTGCTAAGATTTACTTCTCTGGCTCAGGTCTAGACATGTATAGCAATGGTGTTTAAGGGGCGCATTGCCTGGCGATACTTGGATAGATTAAATTGACATGAAGTTGGGCCTCAAAATGTAAATGATTAGGAAATAAATAACAAGAAAGACATTGACAACGCCTCCGAATATTCTGCCGTGACCCCATCATGATACCCGTCATAACTCTCATATGGTTGAAGCATCGTGCCCGATGCTATACCCCAAACAACTCCTTCATATTCCCATTTGTGGTCCCATCATTACTCATAGTCGAAACACATCGCTCAGCTTCTTGTCCCAGTTACCTTCATCGGACAGTTTTCTCATTACATCCGACAAATCATCGCAGTGTCGTTCGACTTCCTTGTCATTCATTTGCGCCGTGTCCCAAGAAGCAATAAAATACAGGTTGATTGAATCAATCATAAACGCGTTCCAGAAAAATCCACTATCCAATGTGTTAGTTGTAGGTCCACGAGTAGAAAGACTTAGGCTTACCAGTCAGGCCAGTCATAGCGAGCAAGGGGCTCGAGAGAAGTGAAATTGGATTGAGGTCCTTTTGCCAGACTCATGGCTAGGGAAACATCCCAAACGAAAGACTGTCTGAATGATGCATCGACTGCAGCTGGCCCTTCGTCACTGAGGTTTTGAACAACCTTGTTCCAGGGAACATGTTCGTGTTCCTTTGTCTCTTCACTCTCAGCCAACATGCGCCGGAGGAACTCGAGCACAGTCTCGTTACGAGCCACTTCAGTCATGTTCAGCACCCATTGAACGGTAGGACCATCAATACTCATTGCTGGCGGAAGAAGCTTGTCCATCCACTTCGGGATGAAAGGCCAAGAGCGTCCGCTCTCCCAGACGTTGAGCAGTGCGTGGGATGAACCAGTCTGGAGAACATTGAACAGAACTATGGCGCTCTTGGTGAAAAGTGACGGATGAATGTTGTATTGATCCTGTAGTTTTGTGAGACTTGACAATGCAAGAACTCGACCAGAACGTGGGTATTGGAACTCGTGTGCACGAGTATCCCACTGGCCATTCCAGACCTTTTCACGAACCTGGCGACGCTCCTTTACAAGCGGAGAGCCTTCGTCGTTGGCAATCAACAGGCCAGGGGCTTTCTGAGGTGGCCACAAGGCGCCGCTGAAGCGAGAGATGCCCCGAAGTCTGCGTGTATGAAATGCGATGTTCTTTCGCGCAGGCTCGCTGTCTTCATACTGCGTGAAAAGATCGGAGAATAATCGAAATGGAGTCAAGGCTGGGATATCGGTATTAATGTCTTGAATCCAGTGATCGAGCTCGTGGTACCATTGTGTGATCGAAAGCGCATCAATAACAGAGTGATTGAACGTGAAACTCAGAAACAGCTGACCATCTGACATGGTTCTCACAACATCAATTTGAAACATAAAAGGCGACGAATGAGCCTGTGGAGAGTCATCTCTGAAGATGTTCCACGCATCTTCCTCAGAGTCGACCTCGACCTCGTGAATGAGCTGATCAAGTAGTGCGGAACTGGTTACAAGAACAGCGTGGAACGGAACACGATTCGAGGCAGGGAACACAATCGTCCTGAGCATCGGTCTCGAGTCCAGCGCCTTTTGCAGGGCGCGCAGAATCTGATGCTGCGCAACGTTGCAGACGCGAAACACCATGCGGTTGTGGTAGGACTGCGGCCGTGACCCAATCGCCGTCCGATGGAGCGAGTGTCTGATCGGTAGCACGTCTTCGATGTCGGAAGGGGAGAAGCCTGCACGTACTACCGCTCGTTTGGCAAAGAAGAACGTGTCCTTCTCTTCAACCGGGCCACTTGCAAAACCAGAGCTGGAGGCGGAGGTTTGAGCTTGTTGCTTGGACGAGGGCAGATTATACTTGGGGACTTCTGGGGTAATGACAAGGCGAGCTTGTTGTAGCTTGCGGGACAATAGAAGATGTGCTTGCTTTTCGATTGTATCGTTCTCGACGAAGTCTTGCAAGTAGAGTCTTTGGCCACAGATGCGAAGAACATGATCACAGTAGCGCAGCAAAGTAATGCTATCGGCGAGATACTTGAAACTCTCTGTTACCGAGGGTCGAGTACCGGTGAGTTGCTCACAGATGCCAAGCATTTTGTCGACGAAAGGTGGTGTCGATGCTCCATTGCTGAGTTGAGTCTTGGTTGTGCTGTCCGCTTGTCGATGATCCAACACTCGTGCTCTGAGCTGTTGTTTCTTGACTTTGCCGAGAGCTGTCAGTGGAAATCTCTCTAGTCCGAGATCTTGTAGGGTGTAGACGGTGTCGAGGGCATAACGTTGGTCGGCTTTCCTTGCTTTTTCCATGACTTGCGCTTTAGTCATGTCTTGGGGTAAAACGACGATGGCAACGGGGACTTGGCCAGCAAGGTCGTCTGGAACTCCGATGACTTGAACCTGCTGGAGAGTTAGACATAGGGAATGCATGGATTTATGCTCAACCAACCTGCAAGCCATCGAGTTGCTGGAGCTCCCGCTCGATGTTGATAGGATGAATGTTCTCTCCGCCACGAATAATCAAATCCTTGTACCGGCCAAGGATATACACGACGCCCTTTTCGTCGATCCTGGCTTGGTCTCCAGTGGCTAACCAGTTGCCCGTTTCATCAGTGTACATGGACCCATCAGCACCCCTGTTGAAATATTTCGTAACGACAGATGTCCCGCCAATGTGCAATTCTCCGATCTCCGATCGAGGTAGTATTTCCCGTGTTTCGGGCCGGCAGATCCTCACTGCCGCTCCTGGAAGAACCTTGCCGACACCAGGATGCCAGCCGTCTACCAGATCAGGGTCGTATCGCTGCCAGGTGATGATGGGAGCCCCCTCGCTCATGCCAAAGACTTGAATGGCCATCTGGGCACCCAAACCTTCGCGACATAGTCGAATGTCTTCAGCGCCGATGGACGTACCGCCGATGGTGACAATACGAAGGTCGAGTTGATCTGCGCTGGGAAAGCTTGGATGTGCCATGAGGGCTTTGACGAGGGTGGGAGTGGCTGACATGATGGAACACTGCTCTTGCACAAGGGCCTTGAGAGTGGCATCCACGTTGAAAGACTTGGAGGGAAACACAGCAGTGCCACTCCAGCGCCATGCGCGAAGAGCGTTGTTGATGGCGAAGACGTGCGAGACGGGTGTGTGGATAAGCCACCTCAACGGCCCCATGGCGTTGACTTCGGGGTCAAAGTCGCAACACTGGGAGATGAGGTTGCGGTTCGTGTGCCAACATCCTTTGGGCTCGCCTGTAGTTCCGCTTGTGAAGATGATCAGTGCTGGGTCTTCGTCTTGGTTATATTCAACACTATCTGTGATCGTGTGTGTCGAGTCTAGTTGCTCTGTAGGCTTCAAAATATCAGACAGCGTGAGCCAGCTTTCGAGGTCGCGCTCTGTACACAGTATACATATACTGGACTGTGGAATCAGGGCGTCAGAAAGGTCGAGCGCCTTTGCAACGTCCCCATCTTGTGCCACCAACACCTGTGGCTTGACGGATAGGATAGTCTTCTTTGCATCTAGAGGAACGGTTGCATCAAGAGGCACAAAAGCCATGCGAAGCTTGGCCGCTGCCCAGAAGAAGAGACCCCATTCAGCACAGTTGCCAAGAACGACGGCTAGTCGCATGCCCTCTCGACAACCCAACTTTCCTAGGGATTCGGCGAGTCGTTCTGCCTTGTCCTTCAGCTGCGAATAGCTCCATCTTAGGTATGGCTCGTTAGTGCCAGTGCGTGCTTGGTGTTGGTCGTTTGACAAGTGATTGTGTGGTTGCCAAAGCGAGACAATGGCATCTGCGTCTGGGCTCAAATGGGCAGCGTCTTGGAAAAGATCCCAAAGGGTAAGATGCAAGTCGAGAATAGGATGACCAAATACTTCGGAAATAGTAGACTCGTCGTTTGAGGCGTCGATCGAGTTACCATTCTGTGAGACAATTGGCTCCATGGTGTGGGTGGGCCAAGAGGTGTAGTGTAGGTAGTGTAGGTAGTAGGTAGGATGGTGTTTAGGTGAAGAAAAAGCAACGCGTGGGGAGAGCAAGGAAGGGGGAGGACGGGGAAGAGAAGGCAGGTGAGAAAAAAAGAGGCTGAATCAACAGACGAATATTGAACACGCATGTAAGTGGTACAGAGACCAACAAGATGATCAGCATACCTAGAGCAAAGGGCCATGAAGGGAGTATTGCAGGGTTAAATACGATCCCTAACTAGAACATAGCTGCTGAAAACCAAAAGCAGACAGTCCTCAGAGTGTACAGCATCTACCCAATTCGACACTAAGGACCAACACTACCTACTCACTAGGCACCACCAACACTGCACTACGAGACTGGCTTGACTCGTTAACCATGTAAGATCATTTGAAAAGAGTTCAATGCAACCTCAGCATACAACACACCACAGCAGAAAATAGAAGGATCCGACAGCTTGGTCCGCCCGAACCCGGCTGACACTGTACACGTCGGAGAGAGCTCATAACAGTAGCACAGATGGCGCTCCCGGTCCAATCACTGTCTCGGGTCTACAGCCACTCGCCCTGTGAGCCAACGACGGAACCGCATGTATTATCGTCTGGAAGCACGACATCAGCTCTCCCGGGGTCTTGCTTCTGCTTCTGCTTCTGCTTCTGCTTCTGCTTCTGTTCTGCTGCTGTTGTCGTCTTGTCCATGACCCTTTCAGGTTGCAGGATCTTTGAGCACGGGGCGTGGGCGTGTGCGTGCTTGGACAAGTACGAACTCAGACATTGTATCTGAGACAATAGTACCAATCCGGACGTTTGAGAAACAGGATGATCGCCGTAATCTGCCGTGAGTCGGCTTCTGCCTTGTTGTCAGCCGGGACATCAATTCTTCACGTTTCCAATTGTTTCAATCTGATATTGACATATCACGAATCCTGATTCTTATCAGTCCCAGATCCTGGGGCTCGCCCGACTACTCCATGTTATTTTCCACCTCTACCTACAGTATGCACCCATGCCCTTGTGAACCTTGAGTACTGACAACTGACCTTTAAAGCCTCACTCTCTTCAGGGGAGACCCTTGAAAGAAAAACGGTCAACCTCCGAGTGTCCCGTCCCGAGCCGCCTTCGCCTCGCCTAAAAAAGATATTTATGACAATGACATGCAGTAGTTAAACACGACGACATTCTCCACAAGCCAGTAAAACATTGCGGGTTACTAGCGGCGGACAAGACAAGATCCAGTCCTCATACTAAGACATTGATGGGCAAGACATATCAAGACAGAGGATATTACTATTCTGTAACCTCGAGTGCAGTCGTGTCTCCATTAGTTATAGTTTCTTATCTGTGGTCTCTGTTGGTGTGGTCATCTTTTCAACAAGGTGGACATAGAATTAGGCAGGTCTTTAGGTCCCAAAAGCCTCAATCTGCATATCAGCATGGATAGTATTTACTGTGACGAGGTATTCGGGCCTAAATCTTGGAGTGTATCTTGACATGGCACAACTTCTGCAAAGCTCCTGTAAATTGTCAATGTCTCATGGCGAGATACATTACGCTGTCTCGGTCTGTGCCGCATCTGAAATCTTGCCTTGCCTATGTGTGTTCATGCTTCGTGCTCATGCCCATCCCCATGCTCATGCTCATGCATCGCTGTCAGTTCCCGGGTTCCTCTCATACCCCTGACCAAGATAGAACCCGTCATCACTCGTGTCACCAGTGGCGCTGACCTCTTAGGACAGAGAATGCAATATCCTCAGCTGATGATATCAACCGACCAAGGAATTATTAGCACAGCCGGTGTGTGGGTTGCTCTCCTGATACAAGCCTGAGTGTCCTATCGCCCCTTCGATCCACGCCAGGTCCTGAGGTTACTTGGAGGATAATGATGAATAAATAAAGATCCATGATTCGGGCTTCTTGATTCTCCGTCGCACTGCAGGTGGTGTAGTTAGTGACAGCGACAGCAGACAGCACACGTCTGTCTGTTGTGGGGGCAGCGTATACTAGGGATCCTATTCTAAGCCTTGCCCTAAATAGACGGCTTGATTGGAGAGCCAACAGCTCCAATAAACGCTCATAGAGTGTATATCGCCGTAATGAACAGGCTCCGGGGTTGCTACGAGCTCTGTTTTTGGAATAATGGGATTCTATCGTGGCGCCTGGGACTGCACGACGATTGAGCAGCCCAACCAAAACAGCACGATACAATACAACACAATACATGGCAAGGCAATGCCCGGGAAGCGATCCGCATGGTCGACCTCAATAAAAGGGGGCGTACGCATTGTATGTCCCCTTACTTCTTGTGCTCTAGATCTGGGACATTGATCCAAAAGTTCGGGGATAATTTGAGGGCTTTTACTTGGTTCCTCTGCTGTACTTTTACCTCTCGATTCCCCCTTTGGACGTGGCTGCCCAAGCCTCCTTCTACTTCTATCACTCCGACTTGCACTCCCCTGAGACTGTCATCTTCAGCCTCTTTCATCATGTTCAGTCTATTACTGTTCAAGTTTCTAGAGCAGCATCTGCTTGCCACTATCGTTCTTCTCTTTCTCGCTGTCCCTCTTGGTGTACTTGAGACATATCTTCGAAGATGGAGACTTGCACAAGCTCAGGGCTGTAAAGAAGCTACAAGCAAAGTGGCCGTAAAAGACCCCATTATTGGTTTCGATTTCCTCTACAAGATCTTCTTTGAAAGGTCCCCTGAACGATATCTCGACAGCACCTGGCAAGCCTTCAAGGAGATGGGTACGACTTACATCGAGAAGAGGTGGTCTTGGCAATGCGTCTACACTTGCGATCCCCAGAACATCAAACATATCCTTGCCACTGCATATCATGACTTTGATCTTCCCGAGTTTCGAACTTCAGTCATTGGTCATATCTTTGGCCAGGGCATCTTTGTTCTATCAGGCCATCCTTGGAAGCAAGCCCGGGCTGTATTGAGACAAAGTTTCAGGAAAGACAATCCCGCTCCCTTTCTAGACACTCTCGAACGAAACTTCCAATCCTTCCTCCAGCATATCCCTACCGACGGCTCAGAAGTTGATCTCCAGCCTCTTTTCCTGGCTCTCACCATGGACGTCTCCACGGAATTCCTCATGGGACACTCAACCAATATGCTCATCCAAAACGCAGATCACACTCGGGAACAGCAGTTTGTCGATGACTATATGGTTTGCTCCGAAGAGATCATCCAACAAATGCAACTTGGCCCACTCCACTCCCTCAAATTCAACTTTGCAGCTAAGAAGGCGAGAAAGAGGGTGTATGAGTACCTCGCAGCTTTCATTCAAGAATCCCTCAATAAATCCGAGGATGGTTCGGGCAGCAGTTTTCTAACAGAGATGATGAATGTAGCCAATGGCAGAACGGAGCTCAGTCATCATATCCTCCATATCCTGCTCGCAAGTAGAGACACTACATCGGGTCTTCTCGGTAATCTGTTCTTCTGCCTGGCCAAAAAGCCTGAGATCTATGCAAATCTCCGGAGCGAGGTTCTCAGTGTTGCTGGTCAAGAGCCCCCTACTGCAAGTCAGCTGAAAGACATGACCTACCTAAAATGGTGCGTCAACGAATGTAAGCCTACCCTACTAATCTCAGCCCTAAACCGTTTCTCACAACCAAATAGCGTTGAGGCTGCATCCTGTCATCCCCACCAACGCCCGCGTTGCAGTGCGAGACACCACCATTCCCCGGGGCGGCGGCATCGACGGAGAGTCACCACTCTTCGTTCCCAAGGGAACAGCCATGTTCTACAACGTATACGCCATGCATCGCAATGGCGATGTTTTCGGGCCCAAGGCCGAAGAGTTCGCCCCTGAGAGGTGGAGGCATCTGAGACCTGGCTGGGGATATTTGCCCTTCAACGGCGGTGCTCGAGCGTGTATTGGCCGTAAGTCTTGGGAGAATGTGGGATGATGAACGCTAACGTGGGATTATAGAACAGTACGCTCTTCTGGAAACGCATTACGTTGTGGCTAGGATGGCGCAGGCTTATAGTGAGATCGAGTCGAGGGATGACGAGGAGTGGATGGAGTTGTATGCTTTAGCGTTGTGTTCGAAGAACGGCTGCCGAGTGGCAGCAAAGAGTTAAAAGTGGTGTGTGTGTTGCTGTTTGATTTTTATGTATTTGATGAATTTGGGGCAAATATCTGGCAGCTAGGTAATGGGTGAAGGCTAGAGGTGCTATTGCTATGATGGCGCTATAATACGGGATGGGAACCAAGTAACGGGTCAACGCACTGGCTTGAACGATGGGAGATACCAGAGGGGAGTAAGTTTTTATTCTATGGCGATAATTTTATGGGATGAGTCTTTCACAAACAAATCCATAGCTTTCAACTATCTAGATATAGGACCTGGTTGAGCCAGTGTCAAACTTGATATATTATTACTCACCACTTTATCCTTCACCTGTCATGTCTCTGCCTGATACACACAGATACCGAGTGTCTGCCATTAGAGAGCATTCATAGGTGTTTGCCTCGGACTTTTAGCCTCGAATCATCCAGAAACACATTCTCCTTGACCAAGCCTCACCATCCTACAACAATAAGACAGGATAGACAAGACTCTCCTCGGCTTTTAGATGAAGCACCGTTGCCAAATCCTCCGTCCTATCACTCCATTTCGTTCAATGCCCAGTCTCCGGCACAAACATGTCATCCCAACAAATCCAATAACCTTAAAACTTCATATTAGACCCTCTTGCCATCACCTGCGGGAACCGGAAGCCATCCGACGCCTGCCCGTCTGCGCAACAATGTGACCGTCCGAAACTAAAAGGCGTGCCCCCATCAAAGAAGCACCTGGCACAGTTGTTTCAGCCCATCTCTCCGGGGCACATGTTCTCCGAAAGCCGTCAGTCAGGGGCAGTCAAGGTGGGTACTGTGTGACATACTCGGTCGAGGGGAGTGTACAACCTCGAGCTGACCGTGGTTACTAAGCCCTAGAGTTCCGAAAATAGGCATCTTGCAATGGTGGGGGTCTGGTAAGCCTTGTTGGGACCGAGAAAAAGCATTGGAGGCTGATCGGCTGGAAAGCTGCTGTTAGTGAAGCTTAGCAAGGGGCCGGTAGACGTGAACATCACTTGTCAGTGAAAACAGTTGCAAAGGAATCGTGTCTCTTCTGGAAGCGTATGCCAGTACAATGGAAGAGTATAAATCATAGATCATAGCGCCGTAGATAATCGTCCAGTGCTCAGTCTGCTGAGCCCCATACCAAATATACTCCTGTATCCTAATCCGCCCCTGTTGGCGTCCACCTTGGTATACCCAGTTGAAAACCCCCAATGAACGCCAGACCCGGATCCTGGGAAAACGTCGAATATGTGTCAAACACCGGAGGAGAGGGTTTTCCAGTGGCTTTCCAACCTCCTTGCTGATCAGGCCTTCGAGTTCTCCCTAACCGACCTGTTGACGAATGCCCTGTCTTCAAACAATTAAAAAGTCCATATGTAGATCCCTCAACGTCTGCACCCAGCTCGTCATCGGCATCCCCTCGGCCTGAACGCTCCATAACATCTGCAGAGCATCTCGCGCTGCATATAAGAATCCCCAAGGTGACTCAAGCATAAGTTTCTTGATTTGAACAGTAACCCAGTCCTTCATCTCTGGTGTCCTGGCACACGCACCAAACACAAACGTAACCCATGTCGTAGCCTTGAAGTTCGTATCGTCGTCGGGAATAATGCTCAGCACTTGATGTAGTTCGGAAAATATCGTGTCTGCGAGATCTTCACCAACCCAAGCTCCCACGGTGGGTATCGCATGAAGAATATAGAGACAGATGGCGAGACGATGGGATGTTGCGACTCTGAATCGACTCAATACTGGGTCTTGCTCGGTAGAGGGGATGGTGCTGAGGTCGATATCTTGCGCCCACGGTATAACGTCGAAATTCCTAGCACGGTCTAGTAATGCTGCTCCAGCGGCAGTGACCATGTCAGCCGAGACCACATCGTCCGGTTTTGTGTTGGAAAGTCGAGCTGCTATTAGCATAATTTCGAGGAGCTGCGGTGGGCAACAGTAGTAGCTATTCGTGGTTTTGCCGAGTATCTGTAGCGCTTGACATGATTCAAAATATGAGTGGGATCCCGAATCTGTTGGTCGAAACGTTGACTCCAGAATGTAATATCTGGCAAATGTTAGCAATAGGAGGTGGCGGCAGGTATAAAGATCACGCACATGAAGCAGTCGGATACAATGTAGTCCCTCAAGCTCTCGTCTACATCAGAAACAGGCCCAAGCAACTTCATGATCTTCCCAGCGCCATCAAAGTGAGCCTTCCAGTTATGTTTACCAGACTCTATCAGCTCTACATTGATCAGGAAGAGAATCGCCGCCAGGACAATGTCACCTCCGATAGACTCAATACTCTGCAGGGCAGACGGCAACATGCGCAATACCTGATGCTTAGCCTCGAGAGCATCCATGAGCAGATTCCTCGGGCCAAGACCTCTTTCTAGCGAGTCCGAGGACAGCCACGGGCGAGAGCGGTTGTACATGTGCGTTGCCGAGGCGGCGATGATGACCTGACGTAGCAGAGGGTGGGCCTGAGTGAATTTGAGTAGATTTCGAAAGGGGTTGTCGGGCACGTCGTAGGCTACAAAATCTCGACTGAGCCGCGCATCAACTGGTCATGCTTGTCAGCCATGTCTCTCCTGTTTCCCTAACCAATGAATTCCTGGGAAACTTACAATAAGCGAGATACTGTCTGTGGTTGCTCGTAATGTCTTGGTACAAGGGATCGACGAGCACCCACGGAGTCGACGTTTCCGATGCCAGGGGATGGTTCTGGTTGTGGATGGTGGTACAGACGAGTTGTGTATCACCACTCGCTAGGGGGGTCGCAGAATCATCTTCATCATCCTTCTCATCGTCGACGTTGTTATCGATGTCATTGAACAGGTCTATTTCCGATCCAGACTCGGCTTCTGACGTTTCTGTGACCTCCTCGACTTGAGAAAGGCTTGGGGCAATAAAGGCGGGTGAAGACGAAGGAACGGATGGCGAAGCGACGGATGAGGCGGATGAAGTAGATGCAGGTGAATTTGATGAGAGGGAAGAGACAGAAGATAACGACGCTCTCGAGCGGGCAGTAGAGGGACGTGCTGGGGAGTACAAGGCAGCGCTGGACTGCTGACCAGCGAGTCTTCCCCTTGAAGCAACAGCACCCGTCCACTGAAAGATCTGAGAATAGCCCAGGCACTCAACGCCTTTTGCGTCGCACTTTGCGCAGTGGGGGAGTTGACGATCACAGCGAAGTCTTCGACGTCGACAGTTATGACAAGGCTTGTCGGCAACAGGTCCAGAAGGTACTTTTTTCCCCTTCTTTTTACTTCCTGGAGCCATGGGGTACTCCGCGTATATACGTAGGGGAAAGGAAAGTCAGTCAACAGTGCAGGTAGGAATGAAAGGCCAGGACAAGGGTTTGGCCGATCAACGTATAAGAGTGAGGCAGATTTCCGCTTCTGGGAGTGCGGCGTAGGAGCAAGAGCCACAATTACACATCAAGGTTAAATCGAATGATGATTGCAGGCAATTGCGTTCTGTAGTAGGCAATATTTGGAAAGAATCTCTTATTGTACAGTCTAAGTTCTACCTCTTGCTCAACGGTCCTCGCGTCTCACCTATGGCCGGACCCGGGCGGGGATTGCGACTAGACCGGATACGGCAGTTGTTTTGCAACTTTTCTACCGTCTCCCCAACTCGTCAGACACCATCTCTTGACACTGCCGCATGCCGGTAGTCTCAGCAGATCTAGAATACTACCTGATAATCTAGAAATACAGATAAGACAAGATCTGTTCATGGCCTGACAGGGCGGAAGTTACCTTTTTCAATGGATCATTCCGACTGCTCGGAAATAACCGCCACTTGACGACCAACTGCAATCAACCAGTGACAAAGACTATTTATTCCCGGATAACCTCACGTAAAAGTTTCGTTGAGTTCTGTTCGTTGACTCATTCGGTTCGGCGAACTTGCCACGAAAACAGGTTACGCTGGCTCTCGCAGTAAAGGGGTATTGAGTTGCCCGATCACGACTGCTGAAATTCTTTCCTCTGTACCAACAAGAATCGTGGTTCGTTTTCACATGTAAGTAAGTGTCATGTCGAGAGAGGATGGAGTTCGGTCGAATGCAACGTGGGAGCGAAAACTCGCGCTTTTCGACATACCCCTATTCTTATATGCGCAGCTCGGTGCTTGGCAATTCTTGGTCGATTTCTTCGGTCTTGTAGTGTGATCTTGATGGCATCAACAACCACTGTCTGGGTGGTCGTGGCTCAAAGTATTCTTGACTCGTTCGGTTCGTTGTCTGCGGCTTTCGAATATCTTCTGTATCTCGGATCATACGACGGGGGAAGGTTTGCCACGGTTAGATAGCTCTGGGACATGATGTTATGCTATTAGCAGAGAAGAAGGAAAGAAGGGCATCGTTGACTTGCACACTTGGGTACCGCCTCCATCGTCCGGTTGCGAAGAGAACAAGCCGAGACGAACACGTCTTTGGGGGAGAGCTGTTCGAAATTCCCCAAAGAATGTCGACAATGTTCACCAATAGTGAAAGTGGTTGTTCGTTGCATTGCAATTCAACAAGCAACTGCTTTGTTGTGCTGTTCAGTCCAAAATTATTGAGCAGTGCCAGTGCAATGGGCCAGAATTATTTTCCCACGCAATGATGCAGCATGGACACTCGCCAATACCAAAGCAACCAGCCTCCCAAAATTCTTGCCCCTCTGAGCCTGTAAAATTCCAGAACCCAAATACACAGTCCAGTAAATTTCAGAGGTCCATTATGACTGGGCGTCAATAACTGAGGGTGGTGCTCTTTCGGTTTTCCCCACGCTACCACTGCAGCAGCAACAGAGTACGTCACAGCAAGTCTCGCAGTCCCAGTTGACGCTTGCCTTGGCAATCACATGGTGCTTTCCACTGTAGTGGTGGCAAGAACCAAGTGCAAGCACCGCTGTCTATCGTGAGGCTACGTATATGTAACCGTTCGACCACTGCCGCCCAGGACCTGCCCGATATTCAGTACGCCGGCAGCCCCAGGCCTGACTGCAGGGGCACAAGAACGAAGCGAAGACCATACGTACCTTCTCTTGCGTCCTGGGCTGACTGCCGCACAGGACGCAAGGCGCCTGACCCCTGAGTATCCCACACAGTCATGCTGATCAAGGTAGCAGCGCTCCAAACGAATCGACACAGCTTCTTGCTCTGCATAAGCAAATCTGGAGCGTTGAGACGTGCTCCTTCCTCCTCTTCAGCCTTTTCTGCGACTATAAACCCACCCCCCCCCCTTGTTTTCCTCGACGCTCCTTTTCCATCATCGTCTTCCTCACACACGAACATCACGAAGCATCAAGGCCTCCAACATCTTTGATC
>JAAQRH010000045.1:0-16100 GCA_013186785.1 Fusarium pseudonygamai
TTGATGGCTGAGGTGACGCGGCTTTTGTTGGGTTACAATATTGAATGCGTTATGCACTGCGACACAACCTCAACGTTTATGCAATGCAATGCAGTCATACGAGGACCACAGTATCTGTCAGACTCTGCTTTGCCGCTTTCATGGTGTTGCTATCATGGCTTGACTTGTCATGAAGTTTGTGTTCTCGGCAGTTGTCCAGAATATCTCAGCCATGCAAGAGTCGCCAGAAATTCCTGAGGATATTCCCTAAATTGTGTGAAGTCCGTTCTTAAGGCTTGGTATCCACATTGAGAGGTGATGCTTATCAAAGTCCCGTGTCACCGATGCCTTGAGCAACATTGGCTAAGATTCTGTCTGCCCGGATTAGGATAGACTTTTCTTTAGGTCTTGTAGTTTCGTTATGCTGCGGAATATCAGCAATGATTTTTAGGTCTACTAACCAAAACAACAGTCTCAAAAAAAGACTTACAGCAGCAAACTAACTACCTACTCAAAAAGTTCACCAAGAATTTTGCACTTTGATATGCATCTTTCACATTGAAATATGCGGGAGGTCTTGAACATTAATGTCAGAAGTAAAAAGTAAGTTCCGGATCTAATGGCATATGGGCTCTTGGAGGCACATGAGACATGGAAGTCACGCAACCAAGTTTCGAGTTAAATAGAGTATATTGTTATCTGATCACCCACTAGGGGGTCTGACTAACTAATTGATCCATAGGATCTATGAGTGAATGTAAGTTAAAATGCCATACTACTAAGAAGCAAGGGCGCATCTCGACACGAAGATTCCATGTCAGTCTGTCCAACCGACATTACCAACAAGGCGGGCAACGACGGGGACGAGGACATCCGCAGCCACAACTGTAGCAACCGCACATGTATCCCTGACCGCAGCCGCAGCTACACCCTCTGTAGCAGCTATAGCCACCGCCGCAGTAGTTGCCCCAGTTGTTTCCGTAGCAGCCACCAGACTCAGCTTTAGTGGAGGGCACAAAGTCGCCATCGCTGCTGAAAGAGCCGACGGTGTCGCGAGACCCGGTCTTGGTGATGTTGTAGACCGTGTTGGCCGCCAAGACGTAGGCTTCAAAGTGGCCGCTGTCTTTGTCTTTGGCGACGATGATGCTATCGACAGTGTCGTCGAAGGAGGAATCATTGATGGTTTCCTCTGCTTGATGTTAGATTGATTGCCGGTGAAGAGGAGCCTGAGTTATGCTTACCAGTCCAGTCTCCGTTCTCAAAGTCTCGACTGTGAACGTGGATCTCGTTGTCTTCTCCGAAGAAGCTCACAATGAGAGCCTCGTCAGTTGAGAACCCGGCAATCGGAGTTCCAATTGCTGCGGATCCAGGGATGTCAAACTCTTCAGTCCACCGATCGGAATCCTTATCGTGCTTGATAGTCTTGATAGTACCATCGGGCGCCTGATACACCACCAAGTTCATGCTAGGAAGCCCTGCGACAGTGACGTGGCCCTCACCGTGGACGGGGACATCGCCGAGGCCGTCGAGCTCGGCCTCATCCCACTCCTCAGAATCTTCATCAAACTCACTGGCCTTGATAATGCCGTCATCACTGATATATACAGCGAAGGTCTGATTCATCACATGTTAGAGTATTTACTTTGACAGTCTGATGTACTCACTCTGTCTTTAGCCACAGCATAGCCCGCAGTTGAGCCCTCCCTCAGTCCAGCGGCAACCATCCGCTGGTCCTTGAGCTCTTCGCCATCATAGACCTTCTCGATCAAGCGGCGGCCCTGGATCTCGAGGAAGGTAAGGTCGCCGTTGGACAGAGTATTGTGGCTCGCAGAGCGAAGGGCACGGGCGATAGTTTTGATCTCGCCGCTCATGATGGATTGTCAAGGCTCAAGAGGTTTAGTGATGTGAATGATGTGAATGATGTGATGGAGGGATATGGAGAACTCAATTGCTACACAGAAGTCTGATACCATGGCATTGCCTCCCAATTTATGGCGCCGAAAAAGAGTATCGTCATGCCTGGTTGTCTCAGAACCACACCGCATTAATTACAAGCTACTGTAGAGATTTCGAGTGTCCAAGATACCATCCAATTACATAACTGGGATGGTATCCGGGTCTGAGACATAATGTGTGCTTTGACTTTGTTGCTGCGAGGTGACATCACCCTGCCTTTCAGCTCTCCGCATTCGTGTACTCCCTGCATAACCCGACCTTGGATTGCACAGTACGCGTCTTCTTTTCGAATGCTATCTTGATAACGATAGTGTTGCGCGTTTTTATGCGACGTTGCACAAAGTCTGATTCTGTCGGCTGATACCACGCAGTTATCCTGAAGAGAAAAATTGGCATGCAAAAGGCTGGCTGAGCAGACCAAAGTCCCAAGTAGTTGGTGAATGGGTGGCCTCCATTTCGGCTTATTTGTTGGGTTATAGCCGGCACGGCACGGCCCTCGCCTGAGAGGTTGTAGTGCTTCTGGGAGAAACTGAATGAGGGAAGTTATTAGCAACTTGTCAGAGCTGAGCTCACTAGGTGTATGCCCAATTGAGGAGATTGCTGGTTTGAGGGGAGAGGTGGCATGGCGTCCAATAAAATGCTGGATCCGGCAGAAGATCAGCAATTCGGTGAGCTGAGCTCCCTTGTGATCAAAGCAACCTCGGGCGGGGCTTTGCTAATGATTTTAATGACAGACTGGCTGAGGTCCTTGGTGCTCAAGAAGTAGCCATTGGTCACAGGTCAAGAATGATCTACCTGGCACGAGAGTAACGAGACTCAGACTCTATCTCCACCATCAAAGTGCTGATCTTACTCACATTTGAGCACTCGGACTAATAGACCTTGAATTCACCTGTTGCTTCTCTTCAGCCAATCCAAGACAAGATGGTATCATCGCTGGTTCCCCAGAACCTTTGGCACCGAGACCGTCGAGGTGGAGATGCTGGCAGAGAACGTGAGAAAGACCCTGTTCGTTATGGTCTCAATTCTATCAGCGACGCAGTAATCGGCCAAGCAGTCGCGAAGCTAAGATTTACCAAAGATGGAGCCGGCAAGTATCCGAGAATTCCAATCGTTGTTCAATATCTGACATAGAAATTCTTTGTAGAGAAAGGCGGCAATGGTTTCCTTGTCAATATCCCCGGCCAGGACAAAGCTGTCATCTTCACAGCAGGCCATAACCTTATGGATGAGAACGGCAAAAGAACCCAAAACCTTCGAGCCTGGTGGTCTGACCTCGGGGAGCAACATAAAGGGGTTGAGATCCAGGAGAGTGATACGCGAGTCAGCAAAGTCTTCTCGACCAAGCCTAACGAAGAGTCTGCTATTGATGACTTTGGTATCATTATGATTCCAAAGAACAACAACCCTCCACCTCCCAGGACAGCATTTGGATTTGCTTTGAGACTTGCTGAGGAAGAAAGACTGGAAGGTATCTGCAACATCTCCAGCTATTTGACCACCGCCAAGTCTGGCGAGCCGCCCACACGCAGTACAGGACGCTTCGTCAATCCCATACTGAAACAGCATCAGCTTGAGTATCTGACGTATACTGAGGCTGGTGTGAGTGGTTCCGTGGTCTGGACTGGATACAACGGAGCTCCTATAGCAGTGGCTATACAGTAAGAAAACACATCATCCCACTCGATTCTACTACTAACGAAGCATCTAGTAATTACGGTCCGAAACGAAAGAGTCCCAAGTACGGCAGTCGTGGATCTCGTATAGACATGAAGATGATGCGAGAGATCATGGAGTGGACAGGCGTCTACAAAAGGGCCGTCGCCATCGTAGCCCAACCCCTCGGAAAGAAACAATCCAAACCCTCACTGCCCCTCTGCATGGCCTGGTCCGAACAAGACAAAGTGCTCCGAGTGCACGTCCAAGACGATACGGAACCCACCGCAGAAGAAGCAACATTTCAAGCCCTCCCAGTCTTTTCCGCCGCAATGATTCTCGGAAAAGAACCGAAAGAGGAAATCGGCTTCGCACAGATGGACAAGAGACCCAACGCTGCAACTGACGCTATGCGCTGGGTGTCGTGGAACTTTGACAGGAACAGCGTGAGTTTTGCTAGTGCTCTGAGCAGAGCGCGGTTGGTCAAGTGGGATGTGAGGGGGCCGTGGGAGGGGAAGATGGCGGGGATGACGTTCAGTTGGGGCGATGGAATTCGGGAGGTTGTGTTTCGGGTTGATGATGAGGTTGTGAAGCAGTGGGAGCTCAGTCTTCCTGATACTGAGTACAACGGTATTGCGTACCAAGACAAAGGAGATACGAAGTTCACGGTAAGTCGACACAGGGTCTGTTCTGCTGTTGTGGTCATGGAGATTATACTAACTTGAGTCAACTGCAGAATTGTTATAGGAGATTTATCATGCAAGATGTTTAGGCGACTCAGGGATTCCCTCTATATCTATTTGTACTTATCGTCAGTTTTGTTTTCACAGCCTTACTAAGCCTGCCTACCATGTCAAATAGCTAATTTCTTATTGCCGAGTCTATAGTTCGTGCAAGATTGTTATGTCTCTACCTCTCGATAATCCCGCTTGGCGCTGTAACCACAGACAAATGAATGTTACTTTCGTAAACCTGAATAAGCTACAGAAACAATAGCGAAACGTCTTAAGGTCACGTAGCCAATCTGTCCATCCACTTTCACTATCTCCCCTCAGGTGTCAAAGTCTTGCGTACTGTGATTGGGCCGCTTACCTACCACTAAGACCGGTCAAGGTACTATAGTAGGCTACCTTATCGTAAGTCAGTCCAAGGTCTTTTTCGCACTCCCTGAGGGAAATACGACAGGAAAGATTGGCGTAACAGGGCTCTACTATTGACCGACTATTCCCCAAATCCAATTATAGTTAGCAGAGCGATAGAACGCAGGGGTTGCCAAAAAGGCCCCTACGCCTTATAAGGCTGCTAGCGCCTCTTCCTCTTATCCTCGAGCTCAAGACTCTTAACCCCTCTTCTGTGCCCCTCTGATCTGCCTTCTACACAAGACTCATAATTATGGCGCAATACTATTCGGATGAGCTCGATACCGAGTCATTTCGCCTGGCGATTATCTCAGCGGGCATTCACCCAGATACAGAATCTCAAATTCCCAGTGTCACTCTCACGAAACACGACCTCTACGGTGCTGCAAGCCTCGCCTACAATGCGCTGTCTTACACTTGGGGTTCGCCGCGTGACGGCCCCCCACTCACCGATACGGCTACCAACACAACAATACTTCTGAATGGGCTGCTGTTCGAGGTCCAGGCGAACCTTTATGATGCTCTTGCTGAATTGCAGGTCTCGTCCTCAGAGATTCCCATCTGGATAGACGCGCTGTGCATCAACCAGTCCAACTCCAACGAGCGATCCCCGCAGGTCTCGGTCATGAACCAAATATACGGAAAGGCGAAGCGCGTTATTGTCTGGCTTGGAAAGGCCTTTCACGAACTGGAGACCGGCCTCAGAGCAGTTGAGAGACTCGGTGCTGCATCGGTTCCTGAGACGCTTCGTATGATTCGTACGCAGACCTGGGATTTCAGCTCTGATTTGTCAACTATGCCGGAGCGCTATGGAATGGATCCTGTGACTGAGGAAGAGGCTATTGGTCTCGTCGCGCTTTACATGAGTAATTGGTTTACCCGAATCTGGATCATACAGGAAGTTTCCCTCACCAGCGACGTGGTCATTTTGTGTAACAGTAGATTCACGGTCTTTGACTACGTGGGCTACACAGCGGCGTTTCTACACTACAGCGGGTTCTTCCAATCTGTCGTGGATCTGGTCCCCAAAGACAGGCCTGGTATTCACATCCGTGGCGGGATCAACATCTTTCATGCAGAGAGAATCCAATTACTTCGCGAGTGGTGCAAAGGCAAGCAAAGTGCGTGGACCGGCGTCCTCGCTATGATTGATCTAGAGGCTGGACTCGCAAAGCACCATGCAAAGCCCGCAGCGATGGTTCCCCTGCGCCTGCTATTCTCAACCTTTGGAATGAAGGCGACAGATCCTCGGGATTCTATCTACGGGTGGAATGGTATCTTGAAGCACATGGCAGCTCAAGAGGGGGTGTCCCTGCCGTCGGTGTTCGAGCCAGATTACGATATGGATATCAAAGACTTGCTGCGAAACGTCGCCTGCAACATCATCGAGACGACTGATTCTCTTGTCTATCTAAGCCTCGTCAAGGACCCCAGCATGCGAGGAACATCAGGCCTTCCGTCTTGGGTTCCAGACTATCCACCGGTTCTATACAACAGTGTCCATGGACCAAATTTTAGATCTATTGGAACTGTTAATTCTTCGAAACATGTTCCCCACTCCCACAATCGATACACATTCACAATCACTGGAAAGGTCCTCAACGTCTTTGGTTTTCGCCTCGGCACAGTCCAAAAAATTGGTGAAGGTTTTCTTGAATGCCTTCAGGCCCGCCTTAGGATGCTTGGTGACATTCTTCTCAGTATGGATGAGACTTATACACATACGAACCAACAGGCAGATGAAGTTCTTTGGAGAACTCTTATCTGGGATACTGACTTCACAAATAGACCCTCGAAGCTCATTCAACTAGAGGACTTTCAGAGGGCCGTCGCGCATAATTATGTCCGTGCGCTGCAGTATGTGTTCAAGGAAGCAAAGTCAGCCTCTGCCGGCCATGCTCTGGTCCTCCAAGCAATCAGCGATATGACCTACCTGGACGAAATAGCAGTCAAATTCCCTAACAGTATATTTCCCAGCACAAAGCTCATCAAATCTCTTTGTGCCAGCTTGGACACTATACCTCAAGACACTGATGGCTGTGATACGGAAGAGTTACAGAAGCTTATGGAGCCACTGTCAAAGAATGCCATGCCGCCTGGTAATATCATGGCGTCGACATGGATTTATCGCAGAGCCTTCCTTACTGACACGGGTTATTTGGGCATGGGACATGAATCGACTCAAGCTAGGGATGAAGTTTGGATCATCTCTGGGTCTCCTGCTCCGCTGGTATTGAGAAAGAGTGGAGACAGTAGTGATTATTGTCTCATTGGAGAGGCATACGTACACGGCGCTATGCAGGGAGAGGCTGTCAATGATGAAGTCACTTGGGAGAAGATTAAGATAGTTTGAGGCATCACAGGAACATAAGGAGCTAAATCACAATTCTAGCTCGTTCTGGAAAATCCCCTCCTAATGCTTCCCGATAGACGATTTTAACGACCTAGTTTACTCCTTGATTTCATCCTTGTGAAAGATATCTGTGCAACTGTCAGTATCCCCGTTCTACATAGAAATCACCGACTTACCTGGTACTTCTGGCATCCAGCTTTCTCTATACTTGCAGAAGAACTCGCCCTTAGGAGGGAACTTATCGGTCTCATCAAAGGTTCCCCACATGATGTATCGAAACTTGTCCGCAGCTTGTTCACCATATTCACAGATGAAAGCGCCGCAGTTGTCACAAAACTCTCGAACTACACCATTCTCCTGCTTGAAGGTCTTGGGTTTGCCTTGGTCGTAGGTAAAACCATCAAGTGCGACCTGAATACTATCAGTTATTGGTTTCTTGACTCAAGAGAAGTTGATATACCTTTGTGGTAAGACCGAAATTGGTTCCAAATGCTCTTTTGCAACTCCCACAGTGGCATAGTGATGTTCGTGCGTCATCGGGCGAGTCTAGTGAGACGCTGTACTTGACGTTGCCACAGACGCATTTTCCGGTATAGCTGGGCATGGTGGCTGATATAGGTAGATAGGTCTAATTGATTGACGAATCGGAGATAAAGCTTAACCGAAAGAACTACTGAGAATATAGAATATTTTAACTATCAAGGTGTCTTTTGAGATGAGGTTGGCAAAGAAATACTGCTATCATTCGTAGGGTTGTCTAGTGTGCATCATAGTCTTGACGTCAGAGTTGGTATGACGCTGATAAACGTATGTCTTACGTTGACCAGACATCAAACCCATCTTCATCCCCCCCCATAATACTCCCAGAACGACCCTATTTATACTTGCCAGTATCACACATATCTACTATTGATTCAATCTAGCCAGTCAAGACTTGATACCCATGTCGATAGAAGAGTACCGGGTAAGTATTTGAGTTAGTCTCATAGCCAACACCACCACGACTGAGGAGCTGGTGAGCAGTAATACGGCTCAATATTATGCCCTTGGCCCCTTCGCAATTAATATCGTTTCTTGGTTTGCCCAATCATCTATGATAGTAAGGAAGCGTGATATAACAATTGGTAGTCGGACAATAGTAAAGACCGAGATAGTCTCACGGGTTAGCAAGTAAGCACAAAAGCGGGGACATCTCGGGACTTAGAAAAGCCCGACACATTCCTCTGATACGAAAAGTCTCAAAGCCCAACTCGACACCTGCATATTAAATCCACCTCCCTCTCCCCAAGGGAATCCGACTTTTATACGAAAACAATATTCCTCGGGTTTCCAAAGTCCCGAAGTCAACATGTCCACCCCAGACTCATCCAAGCCCAAGCCCCATCGGGTCCTCGCTTGCGTTCTCTGCCAACAGCGTAAAGTGAAATGCGACCGCACGTTTCCCTGCTCAAACTGCGTCAAACATGGCGTTCAGTGCGTTCCAGCTACTCAACCTCGACAAAGAAGGCGACGATTTCCAGAGCGTGAGCTGTTGGATAGGTTGAGGAGGTATGAGGCGTTGATGAAGCAGAATAACGTGAAGTTTGATCCGCTTCATGAAGATAATGGGACTGAGAAGAGTTCGCCAAATGACTACCACTCTGACAGGGATCAGGGTGATGAGGATGATTCTCAGGTTAGATCTGAGGGTGTTGCTGAGGTCAAGTGAGTTGAAGCTATAGCCTATTGTTAACGCGGTGGTTTGAGCTGACGAGTACAGAAACATTTGGCATGCAATGCGCCAAGGGGTAACTATCCCTAACTGCTATTGGAGATGAGGCTGACATGACATAGTATCAAGATCCTAACGACAGGTTCTTCGAAACAGCATTCAGCCACGCCCAAGACCAATCCTTCAACAATGATGAACACATGCTTTTCGGCTCCCGCCAAACAGCCGTCGAGCTCTATACTCTTCACCCAGAACCTGCTCAACTCTTTAGGCTTTGGCAGGTATACCTTGACAATGTCAACCCTCTCTTAAAGGTCACGCACACACCGACTTTGCAGGGTCGAATTGTCGAAGCTGCGTCAAATCTCAAAGATATTCCTTCGACTCTTGAAGCTCTCATGTTTGGTATCTACTGTATGGCTATACTCAGTCTTAGTGCTGCAGAGTGTGAGACTATGTTCAAACAGACTAAGGACGAACTCTCAACGAGATTTCAGTTTGGTTGTCAGCAGGCATTGTTGAACAGTAATTTCCTCCGTACTGGTAGTCGAGAGTGCTTGACTGCATTATTCCTCTATCTCGTAATCCACCCGCTTGAACCACCTCTCAACACATCGCTAACTATTCTAGGTGTCTGTCCGCTCAGCCAGCCACCCAAAATCCATCTCATCCATGCTCGCCGTCGCAATGCGCATCGCTCAACGAATGGGTCTCCAGAGCGAAAACATCAACGCCAGAAGCAGCGTTCTCGAAGCAGAAATGCGCCGCAGACTCTGGTGGTCCCTTGTACTCTTTGATTCCCGCGTCAGCGCCCTGGGAGATCATAAACCTACGAGCCTAGCCCCAGGGTGGGATTGCGCTTTGCCCATGAACGTGAGCGATTCTGAACTTAGGGAGGAAACGAAAAGTCCGCCCAAGGTCCAAGAGCAAGCTACCGAGGCTATTTTCACTGTTGTGAGGAGCGAACTTGGAGAGTATATACGGAATAGTCCGTTTTATATCGCATTTACGAATCCCTTGATGAAGCCTCTGGCCAAGAAGCTACCTGAAGGTGGAGACGCTGCTTTGGAGAGAATGATAGAGGAAAAGTATCTCAAGTTCTGCGATGCTGATAATCGTCTACACTACATGACCCTTTGGACGGCAAGGGGTAGTATCGCCACATGCCGCCTGATGAACGACTTCCTAATCTATCTCGAGTCATCTGCTACGTACAGCCAAGCAAACCACGAAGCGGCAGTGTCATACGCCATTGATTGGCTAGAATGCGACGCAAAGCTCTCAAGTTCACCTCTGACGAAAGGCTTCCGTTGGTTTCTACAGCTGTACTTCCCTTTCCCAGCCTATATACGGATTATCCAGCACTTGAAGACCCAGCCATTCAGCAGCATTGCAGAGAGGGGATGGAAAGTAATGAAGGAGAATTATCAAGCTCGGTATGAGGGAGCAGATGGCGACAGATGGCATCCCGTCTTTAAGCCATTTGCGAATATTGTTCTGTATGCTTGGGATACGGTGAGGAAGGCATATGAACAAGCCGAAAAGGAGATTGAGACGCCCGAGCTGGTGGACTTTATCAATAAAAAGACCGCGGATATGTCTTTGGATAGGAACGAACCAATTGGTTCGCAGCCTCAGGGTAATGGTGGGATGGAAATGGACGGGGTTCAGCTTCAGATGCCGTTTGGGTTCGGTGACCCGGGTGTGTTTTTCAACATGGGTGCACAGCCTGGCTTTGACCCTGTCAGTTCGGCACCGTATCTCGCGAGTGGACTGCCATTGACGGTGAATATGAATCAGCTTAACTGGAGTTCGATGAATTGGGGGATGGCTGACATGGGCGACAATGGAAACTGGTAAATGTTCGGCGAGGCTTATGAGTACTTCACCATGTAAGAACGGATACAGGCGATAAAAGCTGGCAGTGTCGCTGGTAGACGTGTCACAAACGAGATATTGAGTTATGTGGTAGAGACACATAAGAGAGAGTTCAAGCAGCCTTGGTTCAGCTTAGGATGGTTTGTGGCGAAACGTTTCAGTTATGAAGCCCATATGGGATTAGATAGGAAGATGTTGGAGCGCCTTGAGATGTAAGAATATGGTACCTGTCTCTAGAAGCATAGCTATATTTTGATATGATACTTGAATCCACTGATGGCTGAAACTTGAAGACTGAAGAGCACTCCTGTTCATGCTTCTTGCTCACTTTCCTCCTCTAAATTCTCTCCAGCATCTCCAGCCGCCTGCCCGATTGCCATCCGCTCACCGTGGCTTCCTAATCGTTGGCCAGATAAGTGAGATTTGCAACCAAGATGATCGAGGATCGTGGGGCATGATCTCATCTCCGATTGAACTAGCAAGAGGCCTATCAGCCTGCGAGCGGCAAGAACAGCTAGAAGTACGATCAATGTAATATTGATGTTGGCTATGTCATAAGCCATCGAAAAGCCGAGTAGAGTTGAGATAGTAAACATGACTGCTGCATGAACTGCAACAAACATCTGGAGACTCGGTGCGCCGGTCAAATCGTCTCCTGTTACCCAATCGTAAAGCTCCGGGTATCCGATATCCTTAGACCGCTTTTTTAGGATATCTTGTACGGCCTGTATACTTGCAATATCTATCCCTGCGGGCATGTTTTGTCTCTGCGCAGTAGATTGACCTCTCGATATTGACTGTGTGCTCCCAGAGACTGGTATTTCCTGATTCGCTTGATCAACATTAGCTTTCTCAATAGACTTGAGCTTCTGCTTATAATCTAGTCCTGTTGTCAGAGATTACCCATGAGTAAATATATAAGTAGACTTTACCGGCGCGGCCTTCCATAGCTGCTAATATCGGGAGAGCGAGTAGAGCTAGCGGCACAACTTGGCCGAAGCCCAACTCGTTAGGACTGCCTGACATGCCGGTAGTTACAGATCGAGAAGTTAAAATGGTTACGATCCCGGAGACATTGCCTGACCAGAGCCAGAACAATCTCCAGGCGAAGGACCCGCGACATTGGTGGAATGCCCATGGTTCTGCTGTCATTATGACAAGGTGTCGAATCCTGCTAGTTGATCCTACATTCGAGGTCAAGATCGTAAGAGCTTTGAGCTTCAGCCATCTGTTCAGGAGTTGCTCCCGTTTGGACTCTCTAATTTCTTTCAGTAGCTCCTTAAGTTTGATCTTTGCGACCTTTGGCTTGAATAGCACGGACTTTTGATGTTGATAGTCAGCCTCGTTTTCTGTCGTCATTTCTATGTTGCTATCTGAGAT
Source organism: Fusarium pseudonygamai (assembly GCA_013186785.1). Classification (NCBI taxonomy): domain Eukaryota; kingdom Fungi; phylum Ascomycota; class Sordariomycetes; order Hypocreales; family Nectriaceae; genus Fusarium; species Fusarium pseudonygamai. The sequence goes on from JAAQRH010000045.1 coordinate 12,053, forward strand.
CAGCTGCAACATGGTAACGATAGTCTGACTTTCGACCTCTATATCGCTATGCTCCTGATGACTCTCTGGAATGGTTTGATCTTCTAGCCTAGCAAGCGTTTGAAGTTCGATACCCTCATGGTCTGTGGCCTGCTGATCATCGGGGTCTGGTCGATTTCGTCGTACAACACGGGTTCCGCCTTTGGAACCAGGTCCATTAGACTTGTCATCGACTGGCTGTTCGCGATACAGAAGCTGAAAAACCTCATACGTTCCATAAAGCACTGTTACTGGAACAAAAATCCCCATGAAGAAACCGATGTAGTTTGTCCCTCCCATCTCGTCACTCATCCGATAGTCATAAAGTGTACAAATAAAATAGACGTGGGTCTCCATATCCCAGGTGTACGATAGTTGCACAACGAGCAGGAAGACGAGCATTCCTGAGCCGGCAACCATGGCGAGGACACGAATAAGCTTGGCGGGGCCATGGTCTTTTATGCGTTCGATATAGAACGGGAAACTGCCCAAGTGAACCGTAGACGCGAGACAACCTAGGGCGATCACAATGTTGGTAGAATAAATGGTGATGTCGCCACGAATAATGAGAATGAGAGCTCCAATGAGGATAGATGCCTGGGAGATAAGTATCTGATCACTTATAGCAATCATAAAGGCCATGAAGGCATGAGTTCGCTCGGTCCTACTCTCGACAACCTTTGTGCGCTTGGTCTTGGGGACCTTGGCCCTTAGTCGGTGGTATCTCCGACGGGCCCCAGCAGTGATCACGGCGTCTCCAGAGTTGAGAAGACGCTCAGGTACTGAAAGTGTAAGAAAAGCGAGAATTAGAGTCGCTAATGCTATCAAAGACGTGATGAGGAAAGCAACCAGTACCTGATCCTCGTTAGTTGGCGCATGTGATAATAATTGGCGATCGACTCACTCCTGGCCCCGCGATATCAGCATCAAATTCTACCTCTTCAAGAGAAACAAGTTCTTTAAGGCTTGATTAAGAACAGTCCATTCTCAGAGGATTGCGCTTGAATATGCCTAGGCCAATATTTGGTGCTTGAGCAGTATACGTACAGAAGAAATTAAGCAGAGACAAGTTTGAAGAGAGAAAAACAAGGCCAAAAGATAATAGAAATAGTTCAATGGGAATTTCTCAGCTTCAAGCCATGATTCTATAAATAAATAAATGCTTCAAGTGATTGGGCCTTTCAATGGCCATTTTTCAGCCGCAAGCCTCATGTCGGGTTACACCAACAATCAATGGTCCTTGATTGGACTTGAGGGTTGAAAAGCTGACAAAAGTGCAAAGTACGACGCTAAACAGATATTGAGAGTGAATGTTGAGCAGCTTCTGTGTCCTGATCTAAATGCGACTTCTCCTTTGAGGCAGCTTTGATATATTAAAGTTCAAAGAATAGAGTTAAACTCACGATATAGTTCAATGTAACATATAATTCCCATAACGAATACTACCATCCAAACCCCTCAATACTTCAGTGCAAAATGTAAAACGCACTTCATCAACAGTAGTATATATGCGACTTACAATTCTACTGAAAGCAAATGCCGGTGACTCGTCATTTCGATGCCGGTATGATGAAGTGGGCCACTACACCCACTTGTCCATTTGGATAGCTTCAAAACACGGCCAAGACGTAATGATCTGCATTCTCCCCTTTGAGTCGGCTTCTGTGAATACCGACGCGACGGTCTGTCTCCATCTCGGCTGTTGTATAGCACCGATACCCCGATTTGGTGCTGAAGATCTGCACGGAGAAGGGTCCGAGCGAGATGAAATTCAAGGAAACTGACCAGGCTAAGAACACATCGAGACTGACACAATAAGTGGGAATTATGGAGCTTTCGCCCTTTTGACAGGCAACGATACGTATTCAGTGACGAATTACAGTGGGAATATCACGGTTAAAGAGTCTCATTGTCTCGTTGAGGGATATACGAAACTGATATCTATCGGTATGCAACCTTTCTCGTACAATTCTCGGAGAAGATGGCCTAAATCGTTACCCTTGTACGGCTGAATTGACACTCAGTGGGCTAAATGCAGATCCCCAATCTCCGTGTGGCAGCAATGCCGTCCGTGGAAAATCCGCGCGAGTTGGATGCCGCCAATTTAGCCACCATCCACGGCCCGATACGCTAAGGAGCGGAACGGAGGCTATGAAAGACGTATATCCGTACGAGAAATATTCCTCCGATATTTATATCCAGACGTCGTGCCTCCAAAGAATCAGAAAATCAGTCTACACATAGAACATCAAGCATTCAATAGTCAACACACTTTACTATCAACTCTTCTCTATTATTATCTCTATCATCTAAAATGGCTATGCGAGCTGATATCGAACATTATGATGCACCCGTTTCGGGAGGTACCTCAAACCAAACTAATAATTCCATCGAGAAAGGCCATATCAACAGCGAGTCGGTCGTCAAACATCATGTATTGATCGACCTCATCCACGAGATTGCCGCAAACGATCCTGATCGAGTCTTTACCTACACTCCATCATCCTCTCATACTCAAGATGGTTGGAAGCCAGTAACTCACCTCCACCTCGCAAACGCCGTCGATTACCTCGCCCACGACATCTCCAAAACTGTTACCAAATCCTCAGACGACGAGGTTCCAACCGTGGCATACATTGGCCCCAATGACTTTCGATATACGGCCATTCTACTTGCTTGCGTCAAAGCAGGTTGCAAGGCCCTTTTCATCTCTCCACGAAACACCCCCGCCGTTCAGCTCTCCCTTTTCGAAGCTACGGATTGTCGATACCTCTATACAACCGAGTCGTTCAAATCGACCATGCAGTCCTGCCTCGATCAACGAACAATGGAAGTTGCCATGATAGAGAGTATCGACACCCTCCTTAAGGTGACTCCCAAGCCCTTTCCCTACAGCCGAACTGTCGAACAGGCGCGATGGGACCCTCTTGTTGTTCTTCACACGAGCGGTTCCACTGGAGTCCCCAAGCCCGTCTTCTTGAAACAGGGTATCTTGTACGCCTTGGAAGAAGTTCTGCATCTGCCTGAGTATCTTGGGTCTCCCTATCCTTTCAGTGAATGGGCCAAGCGGGCGGGCAAGATCTTCATGGGGATGCCCATGTACCATGCTGCGGGAACGTATCTCCCTCTATCCTTCATATACACGGGTCTATCTGCGGTCATGCCGTTTCCGAATCAGCCTTTGAATGTCGATACAGCTATGGATTACTTGAAACACAGTGGTGCTGATGGTGCATTGCTGCCTCCCTCTGTTATCGAAGAACTGGCAGCTACTGAAGAGGGTACAGAGGCTTTGGTCAAGCTCAAACTCGTTATTACTGGCGGAGGTAAGTCAACACAGCCTCAACAACCAGCTAATGGTATTTGACTCTGTACAGGGAGCCTGTCGACCGAAGCCGGGAATATGTTGGCAGATAGGGGTGTCGTCTTGAGGAACGTGATTTCTTCAACTGAGTAGGTATTCTCCCCAGCACGAATTTGCGTGTAAACTAACTGGAACAAGGCTATTTCCTTTGACACCTTATAGTCCACAAGACCCCAAGCTATGGCGATACTTCATTTTCGACGCTGAAGCCATGGGCATTGACTGGCAACGCCGAGACTCGAACGAGTACGAGCTTGTCGTCCGGCGCAAAGCATCGGATCCCGGAAACCAAGGCTGTTTCTACAACTTCCCCGAACTATCCGAATGGCGAACGAACGACGTCTTTGAGCCTCACCCAACGCTCAAGGATCACTGGCTCTACAAAGGTCGGGCCGACGATATCATTGTCTTCTCCAATGGTGAGAAGCTGAATCCAGTCACCATCGAGGGTATCGTCTCAGGCCACCCTCTCGTCAAATCAGCCCTTGTCGTCGGCCAGAAGATGTTTCAGGCAGCTCTCATCATTGAGCCCATCGCGGAGGCTCAGCCGAAAGACGGCGCTGAGGCCAAGGCGCTGCTCGATAAGATTTGGCCCACGATCGAGAAAGCCAATTCTGAGACAGTTGCTCATGGACGGATTGCCGCCAACCTTGTCGCTTTTACTGA
>JAAQRH010000046.1:0-13330 GCA_013186785.1 Fusarium pseudonygamai
TCTTTAAGCATGAATAAACTTCCTCGATGGTAATTATAATAAAGCTAGATATAAAGAATTAGAAATTATGGTTGAAAATCGCATGCATTTAATATGTATATCATTATTATATAAAAGAGTGACTCCTGCAGGGTGCCAGTCATCTACATCAGTCCAATGTTCGATCATACACAACGTCGAATCGATTATCCGAACACTCCCATACAAAGCTACACATGATTCTCTGTTCAACCTCCTGAGCATCTTCCATCCAATTCACGAAACGACTTACCACATGGATGGCCGAGGTGGTATAATCTCCTCTTCGATCATAGTAATGGGTATCAATTCGCTAACTTCAAGCCAACATTAGCATACAATCTCGCACATCACACACTGAATCAAAATCGGAGAGAATTCACTTACACCAAAAGTCGCGATCTGCACAGCCTTCAGTCCCAGCTTGACTGCCATGCCGTCTTCGCAATCCTCACAAAGGAAGATGATACGGAAGCCCGCCCACATCTTCATCTTCTCCTTGCCGCATGCACAGGTCGGAGCGTCAGTTGCTTCTTTGATCACATACTTGACGCCTGCGACTGCGAGGGCTGGGATAAGATGGAAGACCATGCTGATCTTTTCTTTATGTAGATAATGTCTTGAGGGAGAGGGGGTTGATGGGTAGGATGATCAGAGATGTGTCTCTGTTAGTGCCTTAGTGAGCAAGATCAATGTGAGGTTGAAGGGCTTGAAAATTGTGTGAGTTGACTATTTGTGTCTTGGTCTAAGATCAAATGAGTTCCCTTTCTTGAGAGGCAATCTCAAGTATATATAATTCTTGTCTTGTATCAAAGCATGCGAGGCTGAATCTAGACACTTTTTGGCGTACAATCACAATATTGTGACTCTAATCTTATTAAAGTAGATGTGGTACCTATGCAGCTTTAGGGTGTCTGATCAGTATGCTTGCTGATAAGGTTATTTCAACAAAGCAAGTGTCAAATCTTTTGAGATGGTGGCATCGGTTAGATGATAGCTGCCCCTACAGAAGCCAAATATTTACAGAAAGCCCATGCATAAGCGAGTTGAAGAGAGGCTGAAAGAGCGACTTCAAAGGCGGCGATCGTAAAGTAGTTGTAGTGTTGTAGCGTTGTATCGCTCATGTAAGTCGTCTAAACTAATGGAAGACTGGTCGTCTAAAACCGCTAGTTTGACAGAACGCCCATGCATGACCAGCCAGCGAACAGTGCCCGTGCATTAGCTACACTGTTTAAGGCTGAAAGCTTCTTTAGAGTGAACGCTCCTCTTTAGGACGGGGATAAGGCACAACGGTGTCTTTACCCGGGCACTTTGGGCGCGTTGATAGACTACGTAGTTTCCCCCGTATTCTCATGATCCCGTATAAGTCCTGATTTCAGATATTATGTATATATGTATATAATCTTGATATTCCCTCTATCAAGAACCCGCTCACGCTTCCCAAGGCAAACTTGACTCAATACCTTACAACCTTTAGCTGAATAACCCATCTATTCCACCCTCCCTCGCAAGCAACTCGCATCACTTGCCATTCACCCTACTTAAACATGTCTTCAGAGCCTCCTCAACCTCCTCCAAAGGTCGAATACCCCACCAGCGTCGACAAACCTGAGCTTACAACAGGTGACAACCACACAGTTGGCGTTGACTACAATAATGGCGCCAGCTATGTCGACACAACTACAAATCAGCCAATCCATGACTCTGACGTTCATACGAGATTCTCTGGGTACGGTGGTAGTGATGATGGAGATAGTGGTGGGATCGTGGAGGAAATTGTTGATGCTGTGACGGATAGTTGTGTGGTGATGTAGTTGGAAGGACGGGACTACGTTTGAAGCTGGTCCTAATGACCCTACTCTGCTGTTTTCATCTTTTATTCTTTCTTTTTTCAATATGGAATAATACTCTGTCATTTCCACGAAGTCTTGAAGCACTCATTCGATGGTTTTTGGCTACTGTGCGTTCTTGTACCTGAAGAATTACAGTGGTTGCATTCTTGGTAAAGTGCCACACCAATAGAGCTTGAACTCTGATAAACCAGGTTGAAAATCAATAAGTAGATCAATAGTGACCTCCTCTTTACCGTTAATTGGTTAGATGTTGCAACTTACACGCTATCGCAACTCAGCCGCACGAGCTGAACCCTCCCGTTCCTCAAGTCTCAGGGCCCAAATGGGCTGATTTCAACTGCTGCAATTGCCGAATGAGTCCTACACTAGAACCAGGCTGCCTTCACGTGGCTAGCGTAGGCATGATTATGGACGAACGATACAAGAATGCCTCCCCGCCAGCGTGTATTTTGAGGCGTGTCCAATGAGCCATCAGACTAATACGTCGTGATAAAGTTGCTCGGACATCTGGATCACTAAGAATAAACCTGCATATCGTGAGGGGATCCCAAGTGCTGAAAGCCCCTCGTGCCCCTCACTTCTTAATGCATGGGTTGCCAAGGGCTGGATGTTTGACAGCCATGGTGTGATTTAGCCCATTCAATAGGACGCCAATATATGGACTACAAAACGCCCATGCATATATATCCAAATATTCATCCCCCACAGACTCTGCATGCAAGCCTTTATTCCCAAACCAGCCGCCGTAATGAATCTCCAATCAGTCCTTACGATACCATCAAGCGAGGACTGGTCTCGCCTGCGACCCCTCGTCAAAGAACTCTACCACGACCGCAGGCTTTCTATGGCAGAGGTCAGGGATCATCTGAAATCGCTAGGATACAGGGTCAACACGCGCATGATCAGGGCTCGAATCTGCCAATGGAACCTGCAGAGAAACAACCAGTTTCACGGCATGGTTGCGGCTCTTCGCTTACTTGATCCAGACCCTGCATCGTGGCCAGTCCCAGAGCCCTGGTTCGTGATCCGAGGACGCCATGTCCCGTTGCATGAAATCCTGCGATACTTCAGACGGAAGGGTGTACAGAACCCAATTGACTGGTGTCGCTCAGCTGCAGTATCCCAGGAAGAGCCACCTGTCAGGCTTCTTCAAGAGGGAGAAAGTCCTGTGGAGGGTACGAGCGAAGGTAGTTCAACACTCGCGGCGCTATCTTCCGCTAGCAGCGTGGCCATGTCTATGTCTCCTGTGAATATTCCCACGCCTATATTCACCCTCGAGCAAAAGGCAGCTGCCAGTCTGACTGACTACTGCGGAGTCTACCTCAGCCAAAACATCCACCGAGAGCCAGAGATTCATCAATTCACGATACACGGACGCTTCGGGAACCGCATGCAAGAAGGTCTAGCACAGATGATACGTGGAGGCCCAGGCGCATTTCCACACTTCCATCAAGCTTTTGACCTTGTTCAGCCTCTTCTCTCTGACTGCCATCCAATGAGTCTTGCTCAACTGTTAGCCATCGTGTGTGAGCTCTCGGCGTGCAATGCACAGGAAGTACTGACATGCCTACTCCGGTATTCGGCATCAATGGCTTCGTCCTTACGGACACCTTCCCCTCTCGTCCAATTCTTGGTGTCCCTCTCCCTTTTGCCACCTGCGTTACTGCAGTGCACGGCTATCTCGAGTCTTCGGGCTGCATTAGCAATATTCTCCGATAAGTCTTCCGACACCTGGCATCGTCTGTACATCGAGGAACGACTTTGTGACTGCCTTTACCACGGTAGAGACCGTATTGAAGGTGGATACCGCCGCGCTCAGCTTTTGCGGAACCAAGAATCATTCTATGGACCATTCGCACGAAACGTTGTCTGGACTGTCACCAATGTTGCAGATGATCACCTAGATGGTGGTGATCTAGCCGGCGCAGAGTCATACTACAAGGTAGCTCTGGAACGGGCTGCACAGCTCAGTGGTTTCCCACGGGCGAAGCTGCGCTACGCTGCTCTAGAGGGCCTGGGCAGAATAGAGCAGATGCGTTTTGAGATTACGCGTAATGATCGAGAGGCTTGCTTACGACACTTGCAGAAAGCATCTCGATATGTTGATGAGTCAGTGAATGAAGCACTAATATGGTTTGAGCCAACAAGTCGGCGTGTAAGTCGAGTGACAGAGCAACAGGAGCTTATCAGGAACATTTTACACTGTCTCGGTTGAGATTTGTCGGGCCTGCTAGATGACCTCTATTTCAACAAAACTGGAGCTCTCCAGAACCCACGGTATTCCTTGATCATCATCATCAGTCTCCTGGATGTCAATATGGAAATAGCCAACGCGTCTGTATCGACGTTCATGTTCTGGGGCAGGCGTCAGAACAACCCCCACATGCGTATCTAGATTTTGAGAAGAGCCCAGCCTTTGTTGGGCTCCTGAAGCGCAAGCTATAAGGAAGCTGTACAACTCGATGTTGTTTGGGAGGTCGTAGTCTGGGTGAAATGGGCATTGGCGTTGGATATGCCGTATCCCTTGGCAATTCCGATTCACACGAATATCTTTGTTCATGCTAGAAGCAGAATCTTGACCATATTTTAACGAATCCGGAGCACCAGGTCGTAACAGGCCTGAGACCTTGACGCAATGTTTCGTTGCATCCACCAATAGACCACGGCCTACAAAGTCTGTTGCGTCGGGCAGACTGATGATGTCCGCGAGAAGGGAAACTTGTATGGCGGGCTCATAAATTATCTGCGGTCCTTGTACATCAATGCTGGCCCAAGACCAAGTCGGCGACCTCTCATGGCAAGGCGCGCCTCTTCCGCCCCTAATATACCATAGCATGTCCCGGAGTAGATGCTCTTGCCACAATCCAAATGACCAAGTGAGTTGTGACTTTATCTGAACTTGCTTTGCAAGACCAGCCAAAGCAACCAACAAGTCTGACTTGCGGCTCAGATTCGTTGTCGAATACCTCCAGACGAGCTCATGCCAGAAGGAGAGAAATGCGCCGTGGGCAGAATCATCAAGCCCGGTGGGTCCAAACATGGAAAACAGCACTTGATAATCTGCTTTGGCAATTGCGCCGCTGTGAAAGCATGCGTCAGGTCCTCCCATAGCTCCGCAACGGAGCTCAGTCCTGCACTCAAGGTGAACAAAGTTGCGAGTCAGGTGCACTGTCCGAGGCGACAATATTCGCTCCTGGAAAACCCATGCTCTGGTATCGAGGTGAAAGCGTGCTTTATCAAAAGGGTGTAACAAACAATGCGGAGTGCATGGTGGAACGACCTCATAATAGAGATTCGTATTTGCGTCCAGTCGACAAGATAATTGACTCAGCGGATTTCGTGGCACGATCATGCTTGAGTTGCCATCAAAGCATTCGGCTGCCGCGATGGTGACAGCTGCGTTCCCGAAGATGTCGTTCATCTTGCCTGCCTGGTCAACCCAGTCGTCCGACGCTGCAGAAGATTGGCTTCCATCTTGCATGATGCAAAGGGCATCGATCCATAGATACCTGAACCCGAGACCTCTAACGACTCGAATAGAGTCTTGTAGTAGTTTCGGCAAATCTTTGAGGTGAATTTTTTTCTGAAACGCCGCCAGATTAGAGGAAGTCATGACATAGGGCTTACTAAAACCCCAGCTGTAACTCAGAGCGCAGTACTCCTTCGTGTGGTCATTGTTGGCCTCGATTAGCCGTATTTTCTCGATATCCTGGAAAGCCAACAGATCTAGCAAGCGCCGGGGCCGTGCTTTTGTTTCCGTGGAACCAAGAATCAGGCTCAAAAGATCGTCGCCGCAAAGGATATGAGTACTCTGACATTCAGTAATCCAAGACCGAACGAAGTCGGCAGTTGCGTCGGAATAGGTTGTTGACTGCAGCGTCGATAAAAGGTGTTGATGGTCAGCTTTTATGCCCCCATGGCTCTCTAAAAATAGATTAGCCCCGAGAATCTAAAGGTACAATAGGTTATACCTGTGACTGGGCGTAGTTGTAAGGTATAATCGCTGAGTATCTGATCATGACTAAAGATCCTTGACTCTTCGCAGGGAAACAACGTAAGGAGAAAGGTACCGGCATCCGTGTCCAACATCGCTATCGAGATGTAGACAGGGTTATTCTTGTCACCAGAAAACTGTCGACCACCATGATCTCCGGTGCATCCTACAACAGCTCCAATGATGATGGAGCAGAAATGGCAGCCTTGTGAAGCTGCGGATAGAACATCGGTGCGGCGGGGAGAGAAGAGGAGATGCTGGGGCATCGATGGGACATCATCTCCACCATTGAGAAGGACTTCAGGTCGGAATCTGATGCATGTTGCACTCTCCCAGAAAGATGTACAGAGGGAGCAGAGAGTATGAGGTTGTAAAGTTCTGACATCGGATTCGTTGTCTGGCATACTGGGCGAGCTGGCTCGATTCTTGCGAATGAAGCGGCACTATCTGATACCGCTAAATCACCCATGCCCAAGACTTGAGATGTAGGACTTGGTGTTATCACGCATGAAGCCTCACACGTGATGTGCCGACCAGTTCCCTCGGGGTTCGCATCGCCTAGCGCATCTTGTTGACATGGGATCAAGGTGTGGTGGCATCACTGAACATGGGAGGTTAATGTTGTAGCCAAGGTTGATCGTGTTGGAGAACAAAAAGACCAAAGTTTAGATGAGGATGAGTGTGTAAGATGCCAAAATCTGGCGACGCAGGTTGTGAGGATAAGATATGAAGGAAAGCACCCAGGACCCTTGAGGTGGGAATGCGCTTACCCCAGATACAATCCCGTCCGCCTGGGTGGAACCTCGAATGCGATCGCATTCAGAGAAGGTTCCACTACGAGCAACACCATAAGCAAGGGTCCTTTGACAAGAAACGAACCACTACCATGAACGTCACAACGGAATCGATGTCATCTTTCATGGATTTTCTGTTATATAAATACCCTTTCTTCTCCTCTTCTTAACTCACATCCGAAGACAATCTGCAAGTCCGACTTTTACGACAACAATGTCACAAACAACATCCCAGGCGCCTGGGCCAACCATGCCAACTACACAACTTGAGGATATCAACGACAGAGGCTCAACGGCATACCAAGTTTGCAATCAGCACCGCCATGTTCTAGAAACGCCGGTTTCCAATCTGGGCAACGGCCATGACGCTCCGAGCTCCAATGAACCGGGCATTCAGAGTACTAAACCGAAGAAGACTCTGCTTCAGATCGCAACAGTGATGTCCTCACTCTGTGCCTGCGTCTTCCTTGCCGCACTTGAATTGACAATTGTGTCAACCGCACTTCCAACCATCGCCGCCCATTTCGAATCTGACTCGGGCTATACTTGGATAGGCACATCATTTGTCCTCGCCCATACTGCTTCGACACCACCATGGGGCAAGATTTCCGATATCTGGGGTAGAAAACCTATCTTACTCGTCGCCAATGTCATCTTCTTTACGGGTAGCCTTATTTGTGCTCTGGTCGATGATCTGGCTGTCTTTATCGCGGGTCGGGCCATTCAAGGATTGGGTGCTGCTGGGATGCAGACGCTGGTGAATATCTGTATCAGTGATATGTTCTCACAACGGGACCGCGGGCTGTACTATGGACTGACATCGATTGTCTGGGCCGTTGCGTCTGGGATTGGTCCCGTACTTGGAGGCGCACTTACGGATCGACTGAAGTAAGTTTGTTGATCTTGGAAGGTATTCTTACTGACAGTGTTCAGTTGGAGATGGTGTTTTTGGATCAACTGTAAGTTTGCACTACAGATCTTTCGAGCTATAGCTGATATCTCTAGTACCAATCATTGCTGCAGTCTTTGTTCTCTTGGTCTTCACCCTCAAACTCCCATCTCCCAACACCCCTGTTCGGGCAGGTCTGAAAGCCATCGACTGGCCCGGCAGCTTCCTCATCATAGGAGGAACTTTGATGTTGCTGCTTGGTCTTTATCTTGGCGGCGTGTACGAGCCCTGGAACTCTGCCACAGTGGTCGCTCTCATAGTTTCTGGCGTGGTCACTGGTGTGTTGTTCATATGGAACGAGTGGAAATTGGCAGAGTTTCCTGTTCTACCAGTGCACCTCTTCAAGACATGTTCATCGTCTTCCGCATATGCCGTCACATTCTTCCATGCGTTTGTGTTTCTTGGCGTCCCCTATTACCTACCGTTATACTTTCAAGCAGTTCTTCTGGTAAGTCCACTGCGCTCGGGTGTGTTACTTCTCCCTTTCATCTTGCCCATCTCAATTTCTGCTGCTCTTACTGGAGCCTACATCCAGTTCAGTGGCGAGTATCTTCTTGTCTCCCGTGTTGGTTTGATGATCATGACACTGGGAATGGGCTTGATGATCAGCCTGGGCATTGAGATGAACTGGGCAAAATTGATCTCATTCCAGATTTTGACAGGAATTGGGGTTGGCTTGAACTTTGAAGGCCCATTGTTGTCTGTTCAGGCTGTTGTGCCTCACAAGGATGTTGCGGCCGCGACCACGGCGATGGGCTTCATCCGAACATTGGCCTCCGGTATATCCGTTGTCATTGGCGGGATACTGTTCCAGAACGAAATGAAGAGTGAATATCAGACTCTTGAAGATAGTCTAGGTCCCGACCTTGCTAGGTTGTTCAATGGCGCATCTGCATCTGCGAGCGTCGATCTGATCAAGACCTTACCGACAGAGTCACAGCTTGTCGTGAGGACAGCGTTCTTCAATGCTCTCGACAAGATGTGGATAATGGTGCGAAAATCGACCGACTTTTAATTCTTCTTTCATACTGATCTTCGATAGTATACTGCATTCTCCGGCGTGGGCTTGTTGCTCAGTTTCCTCATGAAAGCGCATCATCTCAGCAAAGACCACCAGGAAGCACACTTGGGCATTTCCAATGAGGCTCGTGAATTCAGCCGGGCATATGAGGTTGACTTTTTGACAGGCACCAGCGAGAATCAGGAGCGACGCATCAACTCTGGAGCTCAAGGTGTATCGACGACTTGAATGAAGGTAGCCATGTGGGAGGAAAGCATGACACCGGGGTTTGACTGTCTGGGAACTTACGATCAGAAATTATTTGGTTAGGATATCTCTCATCAATTTTAGAAATATCTTTCATGCTTGCTTCGACTGATCGAAACGGAATCATTTATGTAATTTTGGTCACTTATATCTGTCCGTGCTCGGCACAGTATCGGGGAGCTATTCGCACTTGCAAGCTGGTTCGTTATCTTCGAGCACGACCTAGGTAGCTTTCTGCTCTCAACAGTCATCATTTCCCAGAAACAATTGGACATCAAACATCCTAATGCTAATAAAGATATGGAAACAGATTAATGTGGCTCTTGTCTCTTTCAGCTGTCACCCCATCCTGTAAGAGCAGAGATGAATGAGCAATGTTCAACCAACACCTCCGACAGAAGAGATGCTTCATCGCCCGACGGCCAACCAGACGGCTTCACTGAGCGTGAAGTCGACAGCAATCCAAACCTTCCGCTGTTGAATAGCCATAGAAATCCTTCTGAGGACGGCAGTACCCTGTTGCCTCAAGAGATCACCGTCGACAATGAAGCGGCAAACAAAGTATTGGCCAAGATTGACAGAGCCATCATTCCGTTACTGTTCATAACGTATATGTTGAATTTCATGGATAAGGTCATTCTATCCAGCGCCGCTGTTTTTGGGCTAAGAGAGGATGCAGTATGTCCACCGTTCGATCCCAGCCCTTTACCACTGACATTGTTGCAGCATCTCAAAGGCCAGCAATACAGCTGGGTCGGCAGCGTCTTTTATCTAGGCTATCTTCTATGGACACATCCAACAACTGTTCTCGTTGCACGACTTCCACCTGGGAAATACCTCACAGCAAACACATTATTTTGGGGCTTGGTCGTTGCACTCACTGCGGCGTGCCATAACTTCGGTGGCCTCTTGTTTACACGATTTCTTCTGGGAGTCGCAGAGGCCACGATAACGCCCGGTTTCATGTTTCTGACTTCGACATGGTATACGCGCGATGAGATGCCAACTCGTGTTGGAATCTGGTTTTCTGGAAACTCTGTTGGGGGCTTGGTGGCCAGTTTACTTGCATTTGCAGTTGGGCATGTCGATGGAGCATCGATACGACCTTGGAGGTGGATGTACATTATTCTAGGCACCACAACTTTTCTGTGGGCAATACCCTTATTTTTCCTTCTTCCAGACAGCATCTCTAAAGCTGCTTTCCTTACGCCGAAGGAGAGAAGGATCGCGGCACAGCGTGTGGCATCTTCCGGTACTGGTAGGACTGAACGAATGACTTGGAAATGGGACCAGGTTCGTGAGTGCTTGATCGACCCAAAATCTTGGTTCATCGTGGGTATCGAGTTATTTACGCAAATTCCGAACGGCGGATCACAAAGCTTTGCGAACATCGTGGTTGAGTCTTTCGGATTCACAAATTTGCAATCCACACTCATCAACATACCTTACTCACTTCTATCAGCAGGCATCATATCAGGGAGCGGATACCTGGCTGGCCGATTCCGCACATTGAACTGCATTCTGATCGTCGTCGTCATCATGCCGTGTGTCATTGGCAGTGCAATCATCTACAAACGAGACAATGTCCCTCACAGCATCCATCTTTTCGCCTACTTCCTCCTGTCGAGCGGATCTGCAGCAATGCCTCTCACCATGTCCCTTGTACAATCTAATTATCGAGGGGTTACTAAGAAGATGACCATAACGGCCATGCTGTTTATCACATACTGTGTTGGAAACATGGCGGGTCCGCATTTCTTCCTGAAGTCTGAAGATCCACTATACGAGACGGCATTCAAGGCTATCACTATTTGCTACAGCTTGGCTACAGTCTGTGCTGTGTGTTTAAGAACCTACCTGAAAGGGCTGAATGAGAGACGAATAAGAGAAGAGGGTGTCGTTGGAAGTGCTGGCTCCGGGGGTGTTGTACGAGGGGATGTTCAGGGGTATGACGATTCCTTGGGTCCTGAATCAGATGTGACGGATTGGCAAGTCGTCGGGTTTAGATATAGGCTTTAACGAATCTTCCGTTCTTTTGCCAGACTAACTTTTTTTTGTCTGGCTGCTGTGGCCTGGCACTATAATCACTTGTCTAATATCTCGGTGAGAAAGTCAAGGCATGTAACCTATCATGATTGGAACCTTGTTTTTACAATTCAAAGAAACATAATTTACATATACATGACATCCATTGAAGCCGCAGAATCACGCTGTTGTTATTATCCCCATTCCCATAGAAGTTTTACTCGTTCACTGTCATATAAGACCCCTTCATTTCCTTCTCACAGTGCTAGTCTTCAACTGATTCAGGCAAGTCACGTGTGTCTCCGGCTGAGTGTTTCACCGACCCGTCAAATCGCCCCATATCATTTGAAAGCACCAAGGCACCCACTTTGAACTTTCGACATCCACAACGAAAGTCCAGCTCTTTTCTGGACCATCATATACCTTTTTCCCAGCGCATCAAAAGTTTGATCGCGTATCGCTCGAAAATGTCGTGGAGAAGCCAAGGAATCACTGGTTCCAACAACATCCCTCTCGGGAAGCGCCGCTTTGGAGATGAGGAAGAGGAGTTTAATGGCAACGCTGGAGTCGATCGCGACTTGAAGCGTGGACGCGATCCTGAGCCTCGTGGCGATGCTGATGGACCTCGACGACGAAAGAAGCGAAACCGATGGGGTGATGCATCCGAGAACAAAGCGGCTGGCCTCATGGGCTTGCCCACTGCTATCTTGTCCAACATGACAAGTGAACAGCTTGAGGCCTACACACTGCATTTGCGTATCGAGGAAATCTCCCAGAAGCTTCGCATCGACGATGTCGTCCCAGCCGACGGTGATCGGTAAGTTTTCCTTGTTGATAATACCCATGCATTGCTAACTTATGACAGATCTCCTTCTCCCGCTCCTCAGTACGACAACCACGGTCGACGTATCAATACACGAGAATACCGATACCGAAAGAAGCTTGAAGATGAGCGCCACAAGCTCATCGAGAAGGCCATGAAAACCATTCCTAACTACCACCCGCCACAGGATTATCGTAGACCTACAAAGACTCAGGAGAAGGTCTATGTTCCTGTTAACGATTATCCGGAAATTAACTTCAGTATGATTGCTAACCCTTTAACCCTACTTACCAAAATTATCCCCTGTTTTTGTTTTCCTTTTGGAGTTTGATCAGACTCACCATCACGCCCGGTGGTGTTTGAGGCCTGGTCCTTCATCGAATGGACTAACCCTTACACGTTCATCTAATCTTTGCGAATCAGACACTAACACTAGCTCTCTCGTACTAAAGTTGGTTTACTTATCGGTCCTCGAGGTAATACTCTGAAGAAAATGGAAGGAGACTCAGGTGCCAAGATCGCCATTCGTGGCAAGGGCTCCGTAAAGGAGGGTAAGGGTCGGTCTGATGCCGCGCACGCCAGCAACCAGGAAGAAGATCTGCACTGTCTCATCATGGCGGATACTGAAGAGAAGGTCAACAAGGCCAAGAAGCTCATCCACAACGTTATTGAGACTGTAAGTCTACCTCCAAGCCCCAAAAGCTCTATACTAACACAGTCCAGGCTGCGTCTATTCCTGAAGGCCAGAACGAACTCAAGCGTAACCAGCTCCGAGAACTCGCCGCGCTCAACGGTACCCTCCGAGACGACGAGAACCAGGCTTGCCAGAACTGTGGCAAGATCGGTCATCGCAAGTACGACTGCCCTGAGAAGCAAAACTTCACTGCGAGCATCATCTGTCGCGTCTGTGGCAACGCTGGTCATATGGCTCGCGATTGTCCCGACCGACAGCGTGGTGCTAGCTGGCGCCAGAACGATGCTGGTGCTCGCCCTGCTGGTCGTATCGGTGGCGGAGATGATGTTGACCGTGAATACGAGGTAAGAAATCCGCTCTCTCTCCGACTTATACAATACTAACACACATTAGCAACTCATGCAAGAGCTTGGTGGAGGGTCTTCTGGAGCTCCTGCGCGTATCGAGGCCGGCCCTGGCGCTCAGAACAACGGAGACGCGAAACCTTGGCAGCGAGGCCCTACTGGTGGTCCTGCACCCTGGCGCAGCCGCAACCAGGATTCTAACGAAGGTGGATCGGCAGCTCCCTGGGCCAGAGATCGCGGTGGTCGCAACGACGATCATCAAGGCGGTAACGCTGCCGATAGCTACTACGGACAGGCTTATGCAGGTGGCTCAGGTGCCGCTGCTCCCTGGGCGCAACAGGCTCCTGGAACTCAGGGTGGGTATGCTGGTTATCCTGGCTATGGTGCTTACGGTGCTGCCCCCGGAATGGGAGCTCCTCCTGGTCTTGGTGCTCCTGGTAGCGCGCCTCCTCCTCCTCCTGGTGCTCCCCCAGGCCTGGGAGACATTAACGCCTTTATTCAGCAGTATGCCGGCGCTGCACCTCCTCCTCCGCCTTCTGGAGATGCCCCGCCACCACCTCCCAGTGATC
>JAAQRH010000047.1:0-54686 GCA_013186785.1 Fusarium pseudonygamai
TGCACTGCACAGATACACAGGACCTTGGGGATCCGAAGTAGCGAATTGCAGAGCGCGGTTCACCATTTGCTTGACGTTAGCTCCTGTCTTGATCTCGCCTGTGTATCGGCAGTACTGAGAGATAATTTGTTTCTGGTCTGGTACATCTTGGATCCAGTGGATGTACTCTGTGCGACTTCCGCGGTGTTCGCCTTCTTGTGTGAATGGTGATAGACCGGCGAATACTAACACGGGGGCGCGGCCTGTGGAAGCGTTGTGGACGGCTGCTCCGAGGCCTTGAGTTCCAACGTCAACGTGGACGATTACACATTGAGGCTTGCCCGTTAGTCGGGCGTAACCATCAGCCATTGACATGGCCACCATCTGATTATGTTAATTTTATCCTGAAACGCTCAACGTGATAGGCATACCTCATTGGGACATGTGATGATCTTGGGGAATTTGCCCTTCTTCTCCCTCTGTCCCTTTACCATAGCCTCAATAATACTAGGGTGATCGGTACCCAAGTTCACAAAACAATGGGTAATACCAGCATCCCAGATAGCCTCGAAGAAGGCAAATGAAGCTGTATACATGTCCTCACTTGCTGTTGAGTAAGAGCGGTTTATGACTGCTGCGGGTGAAGGCGTGTAAAGAGCTGTTGATGCCTTTGAGTGGCTGGCAGATAGAGATAGAGAAGGACTTTTTCTATCTCGTTGAGAAAGTGATGAGATTGCTGCGGTGTTGTATCGCGTCACCGAGGACTGAAGCTGTGATGGACGACATTTTGAGAGGCCTTGAGCGGCTAATTTGGATCTTTGAAGGAGAGCCATGATGAATTGTGTTCTATGCTCGGGTTAGTATCTGAATGTGTTGTCATGAAGTGGTGATGAGGCTCAATGATGCATGATGGCGGTGTAAGTGTCACCCCAAACTAACAAATGCCGAACCTCACTCACTACCTCCAAGACTTACTTACTTCAGTATCCCAGTCCAGTCAATGATGAACACCAATCAGATAAGAGGGTGTCTACGAGATGGTTGCTGTAAGAATCTTGCAGTTGCAATGAAGGCAAAACAGAAACAGGCCGGGTTTTGTTGTCAAGCTATCACAACGCCCTTTGTTGTGTCCAAGCGGGTCTACACAAATGCCGTGTCTGGCCGTATCCGTCGTGCTCACGCGGTAAGTGACAGATGATGCGGGGTTCAGGAGGGGGGAGCTAGAATGGTTAACTGTGGAAATAGGGCGTTTTTGACAAGGGGTTTTATCAGTGATGGAATGACATGTTGACAAGGGGGACTTTGAACATGAAAAGTATCATAGATAAGGACCGGACTTCTGCTCTATATTCTATGGAAGATTGAACCACTCACGACTTCGATTGGGAGTCGGGAACTCGACTGTACTTGTGTTGACTATGATGGATGTTACCCCGGATTTCGATGAGAGTCCCCCACTAGTTTACGCCACCAGAGGATCTCGATACGTGGGGAAATGATGCACTAACTTAGAAGTCGAAGCGGGTCAATCTCATTACCAACAACTCCAACGTGATCTAGCAGCTCTCGACTAACTAACTTAGAAGCTGAAAACTTGATCCTCCAGCTTGCTCACTGGCCTTGCTTTCTGATAGCCCAGTGACTCGGTCGCCTTCTTCATTGCGCTGACCATTGGTGGCGGGCCACAGAGGAGAATCTTGATATCAGAAGCAGGTGCTGGGAAACGTTCCTAGTAAAAACATTGTCATTCCGAGGGTCGCCTTTCCATGATTGAATATTCATTCTCACCTTGATCATGTCGGGCGTGACAAATCCGACGCCACCATCCCATGCCTCCGGAGGATTGTTGAGCACATAGTATACCCTCAATCTATCATCCTCTCTCGCAAGCTTATCTATCTCTTCTTTCAACAGAATGTCCTCTGGGTTGACGTTAGCAAAGATCAGGTCTACCTCCGTCCTATCACCGCCCTTTCTCCCGCGCACAATAGCCTTGATTATCTGCAGCATTGGCGTAATACCAGTACCACCAGCGATCATGCCAAACCCTCTGACCATGTTAGGCGTGTAGACCATGGTGCCTTTTGGGCCCTTGACCTTTATCGTGTCGCCAATCTTGAGGGTAGCGAGATGTCTGCTGATGTTGCCATTCGGATAGGTCTTGACAAGAAGGTCAAAGTAGCCGGGATCAGAATCGGAGGAGATTGGTGTGTACGAGCGAATGAACTCCTTGTTTTTGACATTTCCCGTCTTTGGGTCCTTCACATCGAGGTTTGCGGCAATGGAGATGTGCTGGCCGATCGGCAACCCGAGGATCGAGTTTGGGGTGGGCAGGCCGAAGCGGTAGATGGCAGTATTGTGAGAGAGGACGTCCTTCTTGATAAGAGGAAATTCTTGAAAGTTGACCGGGTCAAGGACCTTGTTCGTTTCTGAAAGAAGATCAGTATCCGTTGAGGAAACGTCATGTCACAAAGTCTTACGGTTGTTCAAGTATTGGTATCCCCCGAGAGCTGCGCAGACTGCGAAGACTAGAGGTAGCCATTGAGGCTTGAAGACGACTGTGCCCAAGATGAGGGCCACACATGGTATGTATACACGAGTCACATATTGCGGTGCCAGTAGGCCTGCGGGTTTGCCTGTGTGGTTTCCCGACATTGTTGCTTCGCTGACAATCCTTTGATGCTTGAGGGTGTTTATAGACTGTCGGGTCTTCTCTTGTTGCCAGGAATAGTTCAGCTAGATCTTTCTCGAGGCGCAAGAGAGCAATAAATTGCGCGAGTGAGTGAGCAAATCCATCATGACTTCACCTCAAGGACCCCGCGGCTACTCGAAGAGGCCCGAGCGCTGCCACCAGATCATAGGCGGACTCGATGTCCCTAGTTGATTCTACGCTGAGCCGTTGTTGAGGTTAGTAAGTCCACTGCCGCGGCTCTCAGATCAATCGACTAGGAACAGAGCCAACGAGATGATCATGATAGACGTTACATTCTCGGTGGTCATTGCATCCGTAGACCCTCGTAATAGTCATAAATGAGGTGGATTTAGATTATAGATCTATCTCATGCTGCATAGTCGGGCCGCGACCCGAGATATTTACTACTATTCTGAAGGCATCTCCAGTGATGTTTCACACGCCACCCGCCGAACAATGTAAGATTAAAACAAATATCGCTGCACGCTTCATACATACATATATTCTACACCTACTAAAGTCACTCATAATGGTGCATCAGCTTACAGGCGTCTCTAGCTGCAGGGCGTTCCAATCGCCACTTGAGTCATCACAATCATTGCAGCCATCCCCATAGCGATAGATGCGTACGACTGGCTTCACAAAGCTAGTTTTTCCCTAGATACCCACTAATTTCTCTGGACGGAATGACACGAGAGGAGAGCTGGATCAACTTCCTAATGGGAAACTCTTGTCGAAGGAGCTCAATATGCCCAGATTCACCCATTCAAATCGCCAGCTACACAGGGCCTAAACTGATTCTTCCTTAAAATACGCTGAGGAAGTGCGCGTCGCAGAAAATGCTCACTTCGCAAAGTCTGTTACTGCCGACATCCCATGGTCACTCCCCGGCTTCAAAGCGTGAGTGAGTATCAAAAACCACAACATCGTTTGTTTACGATGATTTAACTCACCACTCGCAGCAACTAGGCAGAAGCAACACTGCTAAATATGCGAGAGGGAGTGTGCAAAGGAGATTTACGGTGCGGCATGTAGATAAGCCAGTGACATAGTGTGTTGAATATGTATAAGGTAGCTAGCCGAGGTTCCTTGGGGAAGTAGAAGTGCCATCAAAAGCGTCATGTGACAGCAACTATGTTAGCCCGAGGTAGATAAATAATCACTGTATTAACAAGAGCTTGAATGTAATCGAGCAGCTCGCGGGTATAAGACGTAGAACATTGGTAAAACAATTGCTACACCTACCCTATCTGTCCGTCTGTCCTACAGTAAACCAATCTTGTAACACTAATACCCGGCCTCTATCGGCCCCTCTACGGTATCCGTCAGAGGCTTGGAGCGGGTACCTCACAATCTCATACCTCATTCGTAGGACATGCCATTGTGACCGAATGACAGTTCCTGCAATTCCGCTCTATTCAGCCGGCTCAACGCTCTGAGGATTTCTGAACACCTGCTCCGGGTCCCACTTCTTCTTTATCTCCTGAAGCCGGGGGAGATTGTCCGCCCAGTAGAGCTCTTGCGCCGCCTTTCGGTCAAGCCATGCATCGACGTATCCGGCATAAGTGGAGCGTGCACCCGGAGCTGACCGTTGGATCCGCTCGTGAATCCCGTCCAAGAGCTTCCGAGTCGCTGCCGATACTTTGCCCACTCCGACGCCGTAGGATTGATACATGATGACACTTTCCCGGTGTGGGTATGCTGTTGCATTGACAGGTGTATCCATCATGGCGCCGCCTTCGGTATTGAAGATGACTGTGAATGGCGTCGATTTGCTGCGAGAATCCTCAAGGTATTGAAACAAGTCCGTGATTGCCGTGTCATTCAGAAGATCTTGTTCATTAAGTGACAAGGACTTTGAGTAGAACGCAGTGGGAATGCTGGCCAAGGTGCAGCCAGCGGCTTCAGCCTCATGAAGCAAATGACCCATCCAGTTTGTAAGCCACACTGCACCCTTGCTGGCACCAGGAAGACGAGCAGGGATTCCCGACGCCTGGTACTCGGCCTCTGAGCCAAAGAAAGTTCCTGTAATGAGGGCTCCTAGAGGTTGGACGATGAAGAGACTTGCGAAGCGTCGGTCCATAGTTGGATCTCCAACCAGTGCCTGCCATTCCTTGTATAAGGCGGCCGTTTCGTTTTGTGAGTTGAGAGTGATGCTGTAGCTGTATTGGACAACATTGCCGGGCTCCGGGCGAGTCTTGACCACGAATCTGGTCACGATACCGAAACTTGCTCCAGCGCCGCGCATGGCCCAGAAAAGATCGGGCGTTTTGTCTTGACTGGCAAGATAGATCGTGCCATCGGCTGCCACGACCTCCATCTCGACAACGTGATCTAGAGCACTCCCCCACATTCGAGATATCGGCCCAAGACCGCCCTTGAGTTGTTAGCGAAAAGCAGACACTGGTTGAAGGATACCTACTACTGTCAAGTGGCCACCGGTGCCAACACTTGGACAAGTACCATGGGCAATGGCTCGTTCTCCGAATGTATGAAGATTCTTGTCTAGCTCGCCAAGGTTGGTGCCTGCTCCAAACGATGCCAGCCAAGTTTTGTTATCCATCTCAAAGTCCTTGAGGTTGACAAGGTCGATCGATACGGCGCCGTTGTCACCGCCGAGGCCATAGTTACTACTCAATCAGCTTTGTTCTTCACGTTCAGACAGTTAGCCTACCCGTAGGAGTGGCCTCCAGACTTTGCCTGCACTTTGAGACCACTCTGTTTTGCACACTTGACGGTCTCGGAAACTTCAATGACATTCTGAGGACGGACGACAGCAACTGGAATCACAGGGAACTCGAGGTTGAACGGCTTCGCCCACTAGGCGAAGAGCGGATCACTCGGGTACGTGACGCAGGAGCTGCGGTTTGCACAGACGGCATCGAGACAGTCGCGGATAGAGACACTTTGTCCGTTGCCCATTTTGAATAGAAGATTAATGTAAAGAATTACGCTTCTGAAGCGTGTGGATTTCTTTGCAGGAGAAGAAAGTGGATGTTTATACATGTCGATAAAAATCGTACTAAAATATCCAAGCGGTTCTAGGATGAGGGTCTTGAGGGTCTTGAGGTCGCACGCGGGATGTTCGTCATGTTCTATTGGACATCTCCGAGATCCCTCCCGAGACTGAAGTTCCTTCCGTTTTGTAAAAGTTGTACAGGCCTCAAATCGGAAGCAAACAATTCGATGCCGTCGGCAGTCGCAACCCGAGATGAACCACGACCTGATGGTGTGCAGACTTGCCATGGCGATGTGTGCTCTGCATAAAGGCATGCTGCATCCACATGCTACCACATCGAAGTTATCGTATTTGCAAAAAATGTCCCTTCAGACGGTAGGTGTCATTTAGCACTTTTGAAGAACTGCAGCGCCATCTGAGGGAGAAGTTGTACGGAGCGACAGAGCAAATGGGCTTGTACATATGCATCGGTCACAAACTCTTCCCACGCGGCTGAGAAAGTGACGAGAGATACAAAGTCCATGTTGGTCTCAAAAAGAATATCTGAAGGAAGAGAGGAGCTGTTGGTAAAGCTCAGAATATAGATACGTCATTCCTCCTCTGCAATCCAGTGCCATCCCTCTCAGGACACTGAGCATATACCTGCACACAAAACATCATTGCAGCATCGTACGAAGTACCGCATCGTGCTTGGATAACCTCTGAAATTTAAGACGCCAGCCGCATTTAGTTGAAGACTGACTGAATGTCAGTGATGATATTAAAGTAACAAGCAATCACTTAGACAGAAGCTTCACTCGCAGCTAGCTTCTCGCGGCTCTACAATTTTCCTAACTTTAGGGTCTATTACCATAAGCCTCGTCTAAAGTCATGCAAACTTTAGGCTCCTTTAGTTTAAGTTCATCAATTTACTAAGAAATGCGATGAGTATAAGCTTTCTTGGGCCGTGTATGGTTGCACTCCTGATCAAAAGGCAATTCTAAACTCTGTATCGAGATATGACTCATAAAAGGACCACATATCGATATACTGTTATAGCATTGCTTCATAATATTTTCAGTCGAACAACGACAAACACATCTGCTTCCATCAAGTTTCACTTTGCATTCATCATTTTTCGCACATCTCCACGGCTTTCCAGACAACTATGAAATTCAACAATCTCACACTCGAACCCGACGGCCCTAGAGACGTTCCGTCTCCCGTTTTTGATAATGTGTACCGTACATACAAAGACGATCAAAACCCTGAAGCCCTCTTCGGAAAAGCATTGCGCTACCTTACTTCCTTGAGGGTGAATCACACGTCGGAACAACAGGAGATCATCCATAAAGAGGTCATGGAATCTCTCTTTCACGCCATTTTTGGCAGCAACAGCATTGAACAGGCCGGTCTAGGTTGGGATGCCACACGGTATCTATGTCATAAGACTCTACGTGAGCCTGACTCCATTCTCGAAGTCAACGAGGATGATTCAGACTTCGATGAGAGGGTTCGCAACCTATATACTGCGGATCCCACTTTGCTAGGAAAGTCGAGAAGCTTTATTGTTCGCGGCCGTCGCGAAGTTATTCAGCACGTAAGAGCCTTCGAATATATGATGGACAGATTCTGGGTTCATGGGGAAGACCTAACAGAGGATCTCATCAAGAGAACGCATGAGATTCTTTGCAAAGGGGTTTCAATCATCGATCCGGGTGCCGAATATCCCGACGTCCCTTACCAGAAATACGCCGGGCAATATCGGGATGTTCCTGTCGGCGCTGGGAATACGATGTTCGTGATGCCTCAATACGTGCCTGTAAAGATGGCCGAGATGTGCGCGAATCTCAAAAATGACATCAATGGAAAGGAGATTCTGGATCCATTCTCACTCGCAGCCAAATACTCACTTCGATTTGTTGAGATTCATCCATTTCAGGATGGGAACGGAAGAATGTGTCGCATCATCCTCAATGCGATCTTATTTCGGCATGTCGGTATTTTCATCTCAATAGGAGAGACTGGAGATGAAATAAATGAGTATATAGATATCAAGAAGAGGGCATCGAGAGATATGGAGGGCCACGGAGAGTATGCTACGTTTGTGCTGAAGAAGAGCGTGAGAAGCATACAGAAGCTGAAACAGAAGGTCAACGGGAAGAAACAACTATAGGCAGCCCTGTGGGGAGCTCAATTTAAGATGAACTCAATTGAGATGAAATGAGATGAGATGAAATGAAATGAAATGAAATGAGGTATGAGATAAGAGACACAGACTCCGACAGCTGGTATGGCCTCCGGGATGTGACTAGTGTTCCTTTCATCTGCACCATATAAATCCTAAGGTTAGGTATCTTTAGATAAGTTTATGATGAGTGAATGATGAAATTTTGATGAAAATCAATGAGTTATGATGAGATGAGATGAGACGAGGAGCACTGAGATCCGGGGCTCATCGTATGATCAGGTAGATTCAATATTTAGGGCCTAGAAGAATTGGGTATGTGAAAAAGTAGTTTAACTACCGTGGCCTTGAGACACTTGTTCGCTGGTGATATTGGCCAACACATCGCATCCCAACTTCATAATTTCGAGTTTGTCACGGCTGAAGTTCTTAAGAGTTCATGTGATTAATGTATTAACTTGAAGATTCAAATTGGCTCGTTACATAAGTTGGTATCTTTTCAATAAATCATTAGTATGCCACCATAGTGCTCAATCCATCCAGCTCTCGCTGCCAGTTACGGTGCTGGCTGATGTTGTACACGAACTTCTCCAGGAAGCCCTTGGCATCGGAAGCAACGGTGACAATCTCCTTAAGGCTATCAGGCGAAGCATTCTTCAGAGTCACAACTCCATAGCTGTCGACGACGCCACTGCCGTCTGTCTCAGAGAGTGAGACCTCGGGAAGCTGAATGGCCTTGTTGATCAAGTCAACGGCCTCACCAGTACCACCAATCGTCTTCAAGTGACCGAAAGCCTCGCGGATGTAGTGAAGAGCTCGACCGTTCTTGGAAAGGGTCTGAATAGACTTTTTACCACCAGGAACAAAGATAGCGTCAAACATAGTGCTTCGCTGACCTTCGAGGTGGTGGTCGGGGACAATACCCTTGGATGAGGATGAATCCTCGTTGGCGGAAAAGATAGCAGATCGGCGAGGTGCGATAACGAAAGGAAGGGCACTCTGAGCCTTAATAGCGCCGTAAAGAGCGTTAAACGCGACAGGATCGTAGCCATCAGCGATGATGATGGCAATGCGGCGCGACTTGATAGTCGGAGTCTTGGGAAGGAAGTCCATCTGACTCAAGTTCTTGGCCTTCTTTCCGGGATTCGGCTTGGCCTCGACGGGCTTCTTGCCGCCGACCATTTCAGCGATCGTGTTTGCAAGCTCGCCATCAACTACACCGAGGCGCTCAGTCAGACGTTCGTAGACGATAGCTTCATCGCAATGGTCCAACTCGAAGGAGAAGGCAGCCTGGATGTGAGCCTTCTCAATCTCAGAAAGAGAGTTGTAGAAGAGCTGAGCCTGAGAGAAGTGATCCTTGAACTTCTTACTGAGAGCCCGCTGCTTAATTCCGGCAACCTTTTGCTGGTAGTCAACGTAAGCACCCTCCTGGGCGGTAGCAGGGGGCTGGTGGCTGTATCGGTTAGGCCAGTAGTTGACCTTGCCCTTGGTGATAGTGTGTCGCATGGCACCATCGCGATTGAAGTTCATAACTGGGCAAACAGGCTTGTTGATAGGTAGTTCCTCCCAGTTGGTACCCAAACGGCTGAGCTGGGTATCCTGGTAAGAAAAGTTTCGGCCCTGGAGCAGGGGATCGTCTGACGGACCAACGCCAGGCACAAGATGGCTGGTACAGAAAGCGACCTGCTCAGTCTCGGTGAAATACTCATCGACGACGCGGTTAAGCTCCAGCTCTCCGATATAGCGGACGGGAATCTGGTCTTCCGGCCAGACCTTGGTAGCGTCAAGAATATCGAAGTCGAAATCGTGCTCTTGGGATTCTTCCAACACCTGGATACCGAACTTCCACTTCGGGTACGCGCCGTTTTCGATGGCCTCCTGAAGATCCTTGCGGTGGAAGTCGGGGTCCTGACCAGCGAGCTTCAGAGCTTCATCCCAAACAAGAGAGTGGACTCCGAGCTCAGGTGTGAAGTGGAACTTGACGAATCGGCGCTCGCCCTTGTCGTTGATAAGAGTGTAGGTGTTGACACCGAAACCTTGCATCATGCGGTAGGATCGAGGGATAGCGCGGTCGGACATCGCCCACATGTACATGTGAGTCGCCTCAGAGTGTCCCCAGACGAAATCCCAGAAATTGTTGTGCGCGGACTGTGCTTGGGGAACTTCGTTATGCGGCTCAGGTTTTCCTGCATGGATGACATCGGGAAACTTCATCGCATCTTGAATAAAGAAAACAGGTATGTTGTTCCCGACAATGTCTAGGTTTCCTGCGCTTTATTAGTCTTTCAATTCATGTGGTGATAATGTTTGATGGTGTTGTGGTGTTGTGGTATTGTAGTAATGACATGTTGCGCAGACCGTCAACACCAAACACCGAACACCAAAGCTTTCTAGACAGCACGGAAGGCGCGAGGGGAGGGCGACGACAGGTAATTATGTGAAATGGAGAAAACGGGCTGGCTTTCCTGTTGTTCACAAGGCGCCTGGACTTTTGTTGTTGAGGGGATTCACGAACCTTCTTGTGCATAGAACTTTACGGCAAACCCACGGACATCACGAACAGTGTCAGCGGAGCCGCGACTTCCCAAAACGGTCGAGAATCGGACAAAGACAGGTGTTTCCCTCGAGGTGTCGGTGAATATGCCGGCGTTCGTGACATCTGCAGCAGACTCGAAAAGCTTGAATGTGCCGTGAGCACCAGCACCGCGGGCATGGACAACGCGCTCGGGGATACGCTCATGGTCGAATCGATGAATCTTAAGACTGTTAGAATTTGAGGGGCCAAGGTGGACAGCATGCGCGGTCCTAGACGTGTATCGTGACATACCTTCTCACGGCCAAAAGCATCCTCGAGAAGACTGGGGCCAGTTTGGTCCTCGCTGTTGACGCGCAGCCATTGATCGGTGTTGTTCTGCTTCACTCCATAGTCGGAAGTGATTCGAGTGTTCTCGCTGGGCTCAACGATGTTGGCCTTGAGTTGATCGATCTTGTCGTTTCGGTGTCCCATGACTGCGTGTTTGATAGCTCCGGTAACTTGATCGGTCATGTCGAATCTTGATCTTTATTCTTGAGCCAACAAAGAATAATTCGCTGAAGATTAACCTCGAAGGATTCCGGAATCCAAGCTCTTTTGTAATGTGTGAGATCCAAACTTCTTCAGTCACAGAGCACGTTGGATTTACGTCACACATGCGTTTGTCGATTCACCTTTCCCCGCGGGCTGGAGAATTGGCAGCTACAATGGGACGAGTTGTTGAGAAAAGTCGTCATGTTTCGTCAGGTACAAACATGATTGACCTATAAGAAGCTCAGAATTTCCAACGAGCAAATATGGAATGCACTTTCTGACGCGATCGTGATCTGTGTTTGGGAGAAGGTGCTTTTACTGTTACACCAGGAAACAAAGCTCCGGTTTTTGTATCCCCCACTTTCCGCATCTGTCTGACACTTGCCTGACCTGCCGTTGAAACAACTCAACAAATGGCCGAGGTTAGTTTGTAATGGAGAATTGATGTGGAATCTTGAGGCTCGATGACCGCTACAATTCTGGATTTAGCAGGGATTGTTGTCTTTCTATGGATCTTCGAGAAGGCGGGTTATATCGATCTTCAGCGGAATATCAACAAGCAAGACAATCCCATATAGCCGGATCGATTTCCAATATTTCCGTGCATACAAGTCAAAAAGCCTCATTGAGAATTCAAAGTTTACAAAATCTTCAACATTTATCTCCTTTCAATATCCGACATATCCGTTACTGATATGCTGCTTCACAGAGATCCAAGTTGTTACGTGGGGCAGTTGTCAAAGCGACGTCAATGTACGTCATCGATATAGCATCATTCCCTGCTTGAAACCGCGTCACTATCAAACAGTCTGAGAGAAATCAATGTAGTAAAAAACTGCCGGTTCTTCAACCGATGTAATCTCCATACCTTCTGTGACTGACATTTCTCTTCCCTTTCTCGGTTTCGTGAATCTCCGTTCAGCTTACCATCAACTCCAAATTTGATCTCAAACGCAAGATGCCAGGTGAAGTGATTGATCGCCCTAACCCGGCTCCACTGGACAGTCATCTTCCGGATGTGGCTCTGGAATTGGCACTCAAGGCGCCCAAGAAGCAGCTGGACAAGAAGATCGCCCAGTCTCTCAATGATTTCCAGCATGCAGCATGCTATATTGCAGGGTGTAAGTGAGGTCAATTAGTGCGGCGCATGTGGCTAACGCCAAGACAGCCATGATCTTCCTCAAAGACAACGTCTTACTTGAGAGGGACTTGAAGGCACAAGATATCAAGCCACGACTATTGGGTATGTGAGCATCGCTCACTTCTGTGCCTAGCTAATGTTTCAAAGGCCATTGGGGAACATGTCCAGGAATTATCCTCGTCTGGTCGCATCTCAACCTCCTCATCCGCAATCATGATCTGGAAGTCATCTTTGTTATAGGGCCCGGCCATGGTGCTCCTGCTGCTTTGGCCTCGCTATGGCTGGAGGGATCCCTCGAGCGATTTTTCCCACAGAAGTACGGTGTTAGCAAGGACGGCTTGCGCAATCTTATTACCGGGTTCTCGGTCCCTGGAGGCTTTCCTAGGTGAGACAAGTGTTAAATGTCAAGATAAGACCAAGCTAACCAGTTCAGTCACATCAATTCCGAAACTCCGGGTTCCATCCACGAGGGTGGTGAGCTAGGCTACTCCCTAGCTGTTTCATTTGGTGCCGTCATGGACAACCCAGATTTGCTCGTCACTTGTCTCGTTGGAGATGGTGAGGCCGAGAGTGGTCCCACTGCAGCGTAAGTTGCTTGCATCTTTGTGTGGCATTAACTAACAGTTTAGTGCTTGGCACTCCATCAAGTACATTGATCCCGCCGAGTCTGGTGCTGTTATTCCCATTCTGCATGTGAATGGCTTCAAGATCAGTGAGAGGACGATTTATGGTTGCATGGACAACAAGGAACTATCCAGTTTGTTCGCCGGCTATGGATACCAGCCAACCATCGTGGAGACTCTTGAAGAGATCGACAGCGAACTCTCGGGTGCTTTGGAGTGGGCTGTCAGTGAGATCAAGAAGATCCAAAAGGCAGCCCGAGATGGAAAGCCCATTATCAAGCCACGATGGCCCATGATTGTTCTTCGAACACCCAAGGGCTGGACAGGTCCCAAGAAGGTTGACGGCGAGTTCATTGAGGGCTCTTTCCACTCTCATCAGATCCCTGTCCCCAACGCCAGTAAAGATGAGGAGCACCTCAAGATCCTGCAGGACTGGCTCAAGACTTACGATACAGCCCACTTGCTGAAGGATGGAAAGCCTGCCGACAGCATCTTGGAGATAATTCCTCAAAAGGACGAAAAGCGACTTGGACAGCTCAAGAAGACATACGATCCTTACCAGCAACTGCAGGTCCCGGACTGGAAGAGCTTTGCGGTGGAAAAGGCTTCGCAAAACAGCTGCATGAAGCAGACTGGCGATTTCCTGAACCAGGTCATCCAGGAGAACCCCAAGAGCTTCCGCATCTTCTCTCCTGACGAACTGGAGAGCAACAAGCTCAGCGCGGTCTTTGAGAACACAGGCCGAAACTTCCAGTGGGATGAGTTCTCTCGCGCACAGGGCGGCAGAGTCATTGAGATCCTCTCCGAGCATTGCTGCCAAGGATGGATGCAGGGAAGTATTTAGTATTCAAGTAAACGCTTGCCACTAACTATTGCTAGGGATATACCCTGACTGGCCGAACTGCTCTCTTCCCCAGTTATGAGTCTTTCCTCGGTATCATCCATACCATGATGGTGCAATACTCCAAGTTCAACAAGATCGCCCGCGAGACCAACTGGCGAGGCGATCTCAGCTCAATCAACTACATCGAAACCAGTACTTGGGCTCGCCAAGAACACAACGGCTTCTCTCATCAGAACCCATCCTTCATCGGTTCCGTCCTCAACCTGAAGGCTGAGGCAGCACGCGTGTATCTCCCTCCCGATGCCAACTGCTTTCTCAGCACCATCCACCATTGTCTGAAATCCAAGAACTACGTCAACCTTATGATCGGCTCAAAGCAACCTACTGGTGTTTTCTTGTCTCCCGATGAGGCTGCTGAGCATTGCCGAAAGGGCGCCAGCATCTGGGAGTTTGCCTCGATTGATAGCGGCAAGGAGCCCGATGTTGTGATCGCTGGTATTGGTGTTGAAGTTACCTTCGAAGTTGTCAAGGCTGCTGAGATCCTTCGCGCTTGGATTCCCGAGCTTCGAGTCCGAGTCGTCAACGTTACGGATCTCATGGTTCTGGCCGCCGAATCCCGTCACCCACACGCACTCAGCCGCGCTGACTTCCTTGATATGTTCACGGAGGACAAGGCCGTGTGCTTCAACTACCACGGATACGCCGCTGAGCTCCAGGGCCTTCTCTTTGGCCGCCCTGGTCTGCGCCGTATGACAGTGGAGGGATACAAGGAGGAGGGTAGCACCACCACACCATTCGACATGATGCTCCTCAACTGGGTCAGCCGATTCGACGTCGCTAAGCGTGCGCTCAAAGGTGCTGCTGAGACAAACGACAAGGTCAAGGCCAGGCTTGATGAGACGCTCAAAAAGATTGATGACAGAGTTGCGGAGATTAGGAAGTACATTCAGGACGAGGGCAAAGGTGAGTAGACTCCATGCACAAAAGTTCGGCGCTAACAAGTGACAGATCCTGAGGACTTGTATGATATGCCCAAGTTTTAGAGTTTACAGAGGATTTAATGGGGTAATTAACATAGAAGTAATTTGAAGAGATGAGCGAATGATAGTACGATTCTGCATGATCCAAACTTTTGCCTAATTTTCGCCTGTGTCCCAACTTTTGACTGACAGTCATGGCTAGCATTGACAAGGATGCCAGGGTCAACGTGGTCTAGACTCCAAAGCCAAACCAATCAAAAGACTCAAATTGACGCCTCAAGCACGATTCAGGCAATTCTTGATCTTGGCCGGAGATAACATGGGGACGACAAAAACACAGCTACTAGGCATCGTGGAAGCAATATCTTTCCCTTGCACCATAAACCTTGTCTCATTTTCGCTGCTGTCCTACGCTTTGTTTACGCTATACTCCTTTGAGTCCTCTCTCTCCCATAACGCATGATAGTCAAGGTCAAGTATACACAATACACCAAGTCCTAGCATGAGATGGAGCCCATCACGAAGTAAGAAACTTCCGTATTTCTTCATACTCTTCCAACTTTTTTTTCTCTTTCTCCTCCTTCTCGCCACCCGAATCGACGGTCCTCCCCTTTTTGACTGGGTACTCAAATTCAAACAGCTTCTCCGTTTCAGTTCCCCTGGAGGATAACTCGTCTCTTTCATACTTGGAAAAGTAATCATTGTAACGGTTTACTACAGCCGTAAAACTGGCTTCCGGTGTCCTATAAAAGATTGTCAGTGACGTTTACTAATGGTGCACCAAGTAGCAACTAGACTTGGTGGAGAAACATCGCAGTTGAGGTAGAAAGCAGGCATCCGTGGGAGATAACTCAAGCGATAGGTCAAAGTGGTAAGAAATCCAGGGTAAGTATTACATTGTATCCAGACGCTGCGACCAAGCCTTCTCAATCGTTTGCGCTTCTTGCATGGCGTTTTCTGCCTCCTGCAACTTCCACCTAATGCCTCGATTGTTATCGGTTTCTTTCAGCTTTGTGAAAATTTTGACGCTCTCTGAGGCATGGTCAAGTCCAACTTCGGGGATACCGGCCAGTTTCAAGTGTAATTCCGCGGCATGGTAGGGATTGAGGCCTTCCTCCCTCACTAGTGCTACGGCCGTCCTCAATGCTTCCATCGGAGGGCCCTCGCGCTCGAGACGGAGATATTCCCTGAACTGATCAAGCAGCTCCGCTGGCTTCTGTTAGTCTCCAGACTTTCATTCCCCGAAAACGCATACGTACCTTGGCGAGCTGTTGGCATGGGGACTGGTGAACTCATGGTTGATAAGAAGATGGTGATACTGTGTAATTAAGTAGAGCTGTGGTTCTTATGATGAATTAATGATTGTGGTTGTGATGGAGATTGTGATGAAGATTGTGATGGAGAAGAAGATCATCCCAGACCGATTGCCAGTAAAAGTCGAAAGGCATGAAAGTGCCTTCCTTCACTCTTTGGATGTGTCAAGCACCAGGCAAGAAGCAGTCAACGTAGAGAATCCGAGGATATTCACGTTTGGGAGGAGCGATGCATGGCACCTCAGCATGATGACAGTACCTGGGCTTTCTCAGAAAGTAGGCGTGTTTTATTAAGACTCTACCATTCGTCATATTCCTGTTCTGATAGTTTGTCGCATCTAACTTTTTAGCCAAAAACAAAATCCTAGATGATAGTGAGGGCAGAGAGTATTGTGCCCGTATGTGTTTATTAGTGTCCCTTACCTTTGTGCCCTGGGGGCTGAAGCCTCTTTTAAAACCCTAGCCTCGGGACAGTCACGTTTATCACAGTAAGTTGGGAGATGTGTTATCTTCAGTTGAGACTTGTGACTGAGAGCTTACTCCGGCAGACAGAACTTAGTCGCATTTACCGCCGAACACGGGACAATGGAATGAGCTACCCTACAGGGGATGAAATATATTACTGCACATTAACCAAACCCTGCGTAACCAAGGTTAAATAATGATAAAATACCTAAGTACATACGAAATTCTTTCCATTTGAAGAAACAGTAACGAAAGAGAGCAAACAGTTTGCGTGGGTCGTTTACGCTGCTTGTTTCCTTCTGGATGGCTCCCTGCCCCCACCGATCGAGGCAATCTGATTGCTCTTCAAGGACACCAACGCTCCACGACGACTCCTTGAACACTTTCCAATACGTCAAAATCGAGACCTTCTTGACGAAAAGCGACGATAATCATGTCAAAGTCTCTTTCAAGAGCCTCAACAGTCCATTCGGCTTCACCGAGTCTCGGGATCTGAGGAACAGCGTTTTGCGACACGAGAGGATCAGCCCAAGCAACATCGACCTTGCTTGTTTCGACCAAACGCCTCGCCAATTCGAGACCAGGGGAATTGGCAAGATGCGACTGCCCGCGCTTGAAGCCAATGCCAACCACAAGAACGCGTGGTCGCAGACCGTTCCTTTCAACGCTGTAGAGATGCGTCACAGCGCGCTGTGCGATTTCGGAAGGACGGTCGCGCATCTTCTCAGAAGCTGCCTGCAAGAGCGGGAATTTGCTGTTGGAAAGCAAATACCATGGATTGACTGGAATGCAATGACCACCAACACCAAGGCCTGGTGAGAATGGGAGGTAGCCAAATGGTTTGGTGGCAGCTGCACGACAAACTTCATACGGATCGATGCCATGGGCACCACAAGCATCCGCCATCTCGTTGGCGTAGGCGATGCAAACCATGCGCTGACAATTCTCGTACAGCTTCATCATCTCGGCCACTTCTGGCTTCGACACTGGCACAACGTGATCGAAACTCTTCGAGTAGAGCCTCATGATAGCATCAAGCGACCCCGGAACCACGTCATCAAGTCCAGACACGATCTTCGGGATGGAGTGAGCTGGTGGCTCGGTGCGACCAGGGTCAACACGTTCAGGAGACATGCCCGCGAAGAATCCACGCTCTTTTGCAAGAGGCCCAAGAAGAGCGCGCGTCATTCCCACTGCCACCGAACTCTCCACGACTACCACAGCGCCTTGACGACCGTAGAGCTTGACCACGCCCAGAGCACTCCGGAGGTATGAAGAGTCGATCGTTTTGTGATCGATCAGAAGAGTCGGTACTGAGATGAGAAAGTGGGTGACTTCAGCAAGATCTGAAGGCTTGCACGTGAACTTGGCACGACTACCGATAGGTTGCTTCTGAGTCAACTGTTGAGTTCGAGCTTCTGATACATCGTATCCAAGCACATCGTGATTTTTGGAGAAAACGTCGACTAGATGCTCGCCAACATAGCCAACCCCTATGACAGCCACGAGCGGCTCGGTATTTGCATCAATGGGCTTGGAAACCACGTTGAAGACATCTTCTGCCTCTGAAATTTCACTTGGAGGAGTGATGTCGTAGTATTCTCGACTGGAAATGTTCCACGACTTGGTTTCTGGTTCATGACTAACAAAAGGAAGCCCCTGAACAAGGAGGCTCTCGGCAAGAATTTGAGCCATGATGGTAACGATCGACAATTAACGAGTGAATTGGGTGAAGTGGAAAAGTATGCAGAGAAATCATTGGGGTTCGGCGGGAGCATATGTATCATCAATGGACGACTATGGGCTCGTATCGAACGATCCATCTACACTTCTGGCTTCACAATGCGACCGATGAATCGAGAACTTTTCCTTTCCGTTCCAATTCAACGGCTATACCGTGCGGCGTCAGGCCTCAGTAACCGGAACATTTTTACACGATACTCCGAGCCTCAAGTGGAAACTTGGCCTACGACATGAACTGCCCCTGAATAGCTTGCCGCACCAATGCATCTGGCCACGCAAGATCTTTGCACCAACCAAGATGTAATTGTCAAGTCACAAAGACTGAAACTAGCAACAGCCACTCCGCTATCCCAACTCGAGGAAACTTGCGAGGACCAATACAGCCTCACCGATGCCATGGTTAATCCCCTGTATCCTATGCAGGAGTCAACTAGCCTGGAAGCACGGCATCCATTTCAGCTGACGTGCCTGAATTAACATCCTAGCTCAGTCAAATTGTTGTACAGGATGACGAGGGTATGTCGAGGTTGAAAATCAGTCAACTATTACTCCAATTCGCGATATATTTCCAAGGAAGGATATGTCAGTGTACTGGGCTGTGATTGATCTATTGAACAATTTGTTGGCCCAATGGCTGGTACGCATTCTTGATGGATCGACTTCGTTGAAATTATTGTGCTGAGAATATGATTGAGCAACCAGGGGATGAAGCCTCAACTCAAGCTTACGGGCTGTTGAGTATTGTCCCCGATGCCAAGACGGCTTCACAAGTATTCGTGAGATTATTTAATGCGTTTGGCGGGTCAACTTCACTCTCTTGAGGACGATTGCATATGAGATGCTGGCAGTAATTCACTGTGACACGGTGAAGGACAATATTAGGAATAGATCTTCTGTGTGGGGTCAGAAACTTCTCATCAACCCGACAGCGGAAAACGGAACAGCCTTGAACCTGGCAGGGCTATCTCGCCTGGGATGTTGACATGGCTTGTTGGAGTCGAGCTGAATGACGTTACACAAGCTGATGGAACACGTCAGTTTCTTCCCGACGGGCATTAAGCTTACTGTCCCTGTTTCGTGTCCCGGTGGTGGTTCATATTTTTATCACGACAAGGATGCGAACAAACAAGCGTCTTCAAATCGGCAGCCAACCTTCTGAACTATTCTGGACCTTGTGTGACGATACACGAGAGACATTTCAATGGGACGAATACGAGTGTATGCGCCAAGGAAAACTCGGATAATCCGACTGGAGGGCGCTGCAAAAGCAAGGATAGCTGCAGGTGACTCGCGTTTTTGGGTGTCTGGGGAAAGTTTCCTCCATGGCCTTGAGGCTGATAGTAGATCCTGGACACTGCCAGTTATTGCCAGCGAATCATCACAATCAAGAGCCAACTCATCAACATTAGTGTCGATGAGAATATTGAAAGCTGAAGAAGCAGTCAAGTCTTGCTGCCTGGTGTGGCATCAATGGGTCAATATCTGCAAGTCGAATATTCTTCACATTGTCAAATCAGAGCACCATCGACATGCAATTGCCCGAAAAGAAAGCAATAAATCAGAGACAGTGGCCTCACCTGATGATGGCTGGCTTGTTGGGGATGGCTTATATTGATCTCAACGTGGATCCTCATTGACCATTAGGTGACCTGGCATGAGGCCTAAGCTGCCGGGTCAGTACATTCAACTCGGCTGACGGTCTCTCGTGTTCGAGGTGCAGAATTTGGGCGTCCAAACCATCTTAATTTCAAGCTGGATGTTTACCTCGCTCAGGAGCTGCAGTTACGCGTGCCCCACGTAGATAAACTCTCTCGAGGCTTCATACAACTACCCATCGGCCGCTCGCATTGCCACTCGTTCAACTCATCATTTTCCCTTCCTTCGTTCCAAGTATATTGCTTCCGTTTCATCACTATCGTTCAGAATGAAAGCCAGCCTTCCCGTCACCCTTGCTTCCCTGCTGCTCCATGCAGGGACTGCTCTGTCTGGACCAGTCTTTGCAGCCGATGATCTTTTGTCATTGCGCAATTCGAAGTTGAGGAAACGTGCCGAGTGTGGTCTTGGGATTGGTTCGTGCAATCCTGGATCCTGCTGCTCAGAGAGTGGCTTCTGCGGAACAACCGGAGACTTTTGTGGTGGTTCTGCTTGCCAGCTCGAGTACAGCGATTCGTGTGATACTTTGTAAGTGCTATCTAAAGCTTGGGAACCACAGACAAGATCTTGTATCGTCCAAGTCCTCGTACTGCAGTAACAGACATGAAGCTGACATGGAGACCAGTTTCGGGCCTCGTGGAAGCAGCACGGAAGGCATTTCTCGACCACAGCTTGGCAATGTCCCGTATGGTATGTCTTTGCATCAACTCTAATGGCCGTATGCATTATTAGATGCTTACAGCAGAAATAGGCTCTGTCATCACAACTTGCACTACACCCGGTGTGATTGCTCTGACATTCGATGATGGCCCTCTCGACTACACCAATGACCTCTTGGATCTTTTGGATGAAAGAGATGTCCATGCAACTTTCTTTGTGGCCGGCAACAACAGGGCCAAGGGACATATTGATGACTCGTCCAACCCATGGCCCGCTGTGATGAGACGCATGCACTCTGCAGGCCATCACATTGCCAGCCACACTTGGACTCATCGCAATCTCAACGAGGTAAACAGCACTATCCGAAGATCTGAGATGATCTACAATGAGATGGCCTTCCGCAATCTCTTTGGTTGGATTCCGACCTACATGAGGGCGCCATACCTCGAGTGCAACGCCGCATCTGGTTGCCTCGATGAGATGTCCGAACTTGGCTACCATGTTGTGGACCAGAACATTGACACGAAGGACTACGAAAATGATAGTCCTGCTTTGATCCAAATCTCCAAGGATCGCTATTCTGCTGGAGTCTCGTCCAACTCAGACAGCAACCAGTATATTGTTCTGGCACATGATGTCCATGACCAGACAGTTCACAATTTGACTGCTTTCATGATCGATACTGCTCAAGATCGTGGATACAGACTTGTGACTGTTGGAGAATGTCTTGGTGACCCTCGGGAGAACTGGTACCGAACAGTTTCCCGAGGCCGAGATGTCACATCGACAGAGTCGGCTACCCCTACCCGAACTGTCCCTCCTACCAACGTGTCGGTGACAACAAACACTGCCACCTCTACTGCTACTGGTGGTCTTGTAATTTCCCCAAACCAGCGATGTGGTGGTAACACAGGCTATACTTGTCAGGGGTCAGCCTTCGGAAGCTGCTGTTCCTGGTATGGCTACTGGTGCGTCTTCCCCCGCTCTATTCGTGAACATTTCAAGCGTGCTAACATTATCTAGTGGATCGAGTGAAAGCTACTGTGGAACAGGCTGTGATGCAGACTTTGGGTCGTGCACGCCTTCCGGAAGTGACATTCACGACACCACCAACGGTCTTTGTGGTCCAGGTGTCAGGGCATCATGCGGAAACTACGGTGAAAAGACCTGCTGCTCTCAGTATGGGTTCTGGTAAGTACCCCCCCTAGACTAAGATAACAGATGTAACTGACATGTACACAGCGGCAATAGTGCTGCTCACTGCGGAGCCGGTTGCCAGGGGGGCTTTGGAGAGTGTAACTGAGGTGCATGTTTATCCATCAATATGATGTTAATGTTGTGACTCAGACGGGAGAGGCTTGCGGAGAGGGTAAGACAGTGATGGCTGTCGGGATATTCTTGTTTACTTTCTTGTATCCTTCCAGGATCATTAATTGTCCACGTGTGGACCTCTTTAGCTGCTATTTAGACTTAATTGGTGTTGATTAACCGTATTTCTGCAATCAATCTTGTTGAGTTAATCTATCTTACATGCTTTCAGCTGAACAGAGCTGCATGGAACTTTTTCCCGGCGAAAATTTTCAGTCTTGCTGAAATTACGAGTCTGATGTCTCACAACATCAAACGTGCATTTAAGCATGCAGAGCCTCCTGAAATAGAAACCCATGCAGCTAGTCTGGGACTATATCCGCTGTATCACCACAAGAAACGCGTCACGGCCTCACCTTGACCTGCATATGCTGGATGTCAACTCCTATTGGATAAGCCTAACTTGCAAACGACCAACCAGCGCGGCGTGATCGGCGTGGGGTTCCGCATTCCGAGTGTTACACAACATCTCGGGATGCTACTGGACGTAAGCGGTTACGCAACGGGGGATATCTTGTCAGTGGCGGCGGTATGCTGGTAGGATATTGGGAAGAAACTGGGATATGTAGGTGAAAGACCGGGATGTGCATGAAAGGACGGGATATGTTTGTAGATACTAGGGTGACGGGCGGGGATACGTAGGTGAAGGACTAGGATGTGTAGGTGAAGACTGGGCAATCGGGTCGCGGAGATCGTCTCGGTGAATCTTGCATATTGCGTGCTGAGTTTGCTGGCA
Source organism: Fusarium pseudonygamai (assembly GCA_013186785.1). Lineage (NCBI taxonomy): Eukaryota > Fungi > Ascomycota > Sordariomycetes > Hypocreales > Nectriaceae > Fusarium > Fusarium pseudonygamai. The sequence goes on from JAAQRH010000047.1 coordinate 22,391, forward strand.
AGAGTGTGGCTGCATATAATGGTGCTTTTGTATAATGCGTTTGTTTGGTGGTGTGGATGGGTGGGCTACTGCAGGTCCGGCCGTGTCTGTTCGGGTTGGGCCGTGGACTTAAGTTTAAGCTTGAAGCGGGATCTTGATATCTCACTGCAGGTGTTGTGGGAGAAGGTTCTGGATGGTGTTGAGGCATGCTATGACTTCAACTGGGAAGTTGTCGTGATGGCACTGCGGAACTCTAAATGTTAGAACAACGCCTCATTCAATAGTTTTCATTTCCTATTGTATGGTCTTCTTACAGTAAAAGGCTCAGCTTTAGAATGTCAGTATTGAGCTGTCACGTATCTTGTCAAGCTGAGAGCCTCGTATTCAGCTTCTAGATCTTCCCCCCTCTGCAAAGACCCGAAATACCAGATATACATACCCTGTTCCTTGCAGTGACATGCCAATGCATCGAGGCCACTCTGGTATTGAATCTCAACAACCTCAACAAGTCAAAGATCCACGCATCGAGATTTCACAGGCCTCATCCCGAAATAATCGCCCCATACGGTTCGGGTGAGATTCACCGTCGCACAACAAACCCCATTGCCAACAACTCAAGTCCTCTCCCGCTGCCTTGGCTGCATGCAAACCAAGCAAATTCCGTTTTAGTCTGCTCAGTAGCCCATACCATGTCGAAAATAGCCCAGGGGCCGAGCTGATATCCAAGGATCGTGCTTTGATCACTTTCACCCGTGTTCAGCACCACAGGCATATGCAAGGTCTCCATTTCAGGACTATTACTTTTTCTATTTTTCCAACTTGGTTTTCCCGTGATGAAGAAGCATTGGTCAGCGGAGATCCCGCGCCACCCCTCTCTCGTGTGCTGTCGTGTTAGGCTCGTGAGGGCCAACGGTGAGGCTGGACGGCAGTGTGAGGCCTTTGGTAATATTTTTTGTTTGGGGACTAGTGTTTTTCGTGCTGAGAAGATCTTACTATAGCTTCAATAACCCCCGAATTTAGATGTTAGTTTCTGTTCGATAGGAGATAGACTCATCACTCGCTTTTGGGTTCTGTTGGAAGGGTGTTCTTTCATCGGGTCTTTGACCTTGTCACTCGCTTTTGTCACTCGCTAGTATTGTTGCTTTGGTCCACAACTTGACTTCCAGTTGTCAATTCGTACTCGCTAGGAATGTAAGTTATTTCGCTGCTTGTATCTATTCATGTGCTAAACTCTTTGGTGGACAGCTCCCAATCGAACGTATAAGCCAACAATCGCAATGGCCAACCTCGTACCTCCAGGTTCCGCCCGGGAATCATCCTCTTCGGAGACAGTCAATCCAATGTCTTTCAACAAAGGAAAGATGCCTGCTCTGCCATATGGTGGTGGACCCGGGCCTTCGACATCCCAGGGCCAGATCCCCCTCAGACCAAGCGGAACAATCTCCAGAGATTCGGTAGGTTTACTCAAACCATATGACTCTGAAGTTTATCCTAACAGGCCACAGTCCGTCATCCGAGGCATAAACGGCGGCTTCCACCCCGGCGCCCAAACCCCAATGTCAAGCGTAACCCACGCCTCCTGGCTCACCAACAACGGCAACGAATCGAACCTCTCCTTTACATCATCCATCATGCAAGAAGAAGCCAAACTCCGCTGGGACTCAGACGAAGAGCTCAAAAAGATGTCCAAGAGCATGCTCCGTCTCCAAAAATGGAGTCTCATCATCGGTCTCGCTTCCATCAACGGCGCTCTCATCTACGTTGGTTGGAAGTACTACCAGGTGTACTACTTCTTCCTCGTGCTACTAAGCTCCAACACCGTTCTCCAGGCGTTTATGTGCATTTGTATCATTCTGCATTGGTTTATTACGCATGTCCTTTTGGGCTGGTGGAAGAGAGAGGAGAACGTCCCTGCTGAGCCGGAGAAGATGGTGTTGCTTCTGCCGTGCTATAATGAGACGTATGAGGAGTTGACGAGATCTCTTGATTCGCTTATCGCACAGAAGAACATCGACAATCATCCTCGTGTTATTTTCATCGTTGTTGATGGAAATGTTCGTGGTCCGGGCATGGAGAAGACTACGCAGGATTATCTCCTCCAAGACATCCTCGAGCCTGGTCCCTCCCGAACTTTCGAAAATGGATACCGTGCTCGAGACGGTTTGTTCATGCCTGTCAAGACACAAACTGGTGTCTACAAGGGTATTCCGTACGTCTTTGTTGGAAAGCGGTACAACCAGGGCAAACGCGATAGTCTCTGCTTCGCACGTTCTCTTATTTACCACTTCAAGCAACGCTCTGAGAATATCGTCACCATGTTTAACAATGAGCTGTTTGAATACATCGGCAACAACTTCATCAACGCTGGTCTTGATGATATCACATACCTCTGCGGTATGGATGCCGATACTGTGTTCGATGAATACTGTATCTGGGAGATGATCAAGGAGATTCGCAAGAACCCAAAACTCGTCGGTGTATGCGGCCATGTCTGCGTTGACTTTGATGGTCATAATTGGGGATACTGGTCGCTGTACCAATCTGTCGAGTATTCCCAAACCCAAGGCCTTCGACGGATGTTTCAGTCTCGCATCACTGGAAAAGTCAATTGTCTCCCTGGATGTTGTCAACTCATTCGTGTTGATGAAGCCACCTTCGGTGATGCTGTTCTTCGTGAGCGCTTTGGGTACTGTCCTAAGCCAAATGATATCATGACACAGCATATCATGGGTAACTATTCTGAAGACAGTATCCACGCCTCCATCATTTTCAGTCTCTTCCCCGGCAAACAAACCGCCCAAGCCCTCCGCGCCAAAGCCATGACAATCGTCCCCCAAGACTGGAAGGTCTTCCTCTCGCAACGTAAGCGGTGGGCTTTGGGTAGTATCTCCAACGAATTCGTCATGATCTTCCGCCCCGGCATCATCCTCATCGAGCGTCTACAGAGTCTCATCGCCGTTATAACCTGGGCAATCACCCCATTCATCATCGCTGCCTTTGTCGAGCTCCTCATCGTCTTCGCCAAACGAGGCAGCGAAGTGATGCAAGACCCCGTGTTCCTCGGCCTCATCTGCGTCTTATTCTTCCGCTATGTAAGTCAAAGTCACACTGACTCTACCCCTGCAGTAAATCTCACGCCAAGAAAGCTTGGCTAACGTCTTTTTTGCAGCTTTACTCCTTTTGCATTGGCTTCTGGCTGCCTCGCAACAACCTCGAGCGCGCGCAGTACTTTGTAGGCTATGTCATGCATCTCTTCACATCGCCTTTTATGAACATTATTATTCTCGTTTACTCTCTGTTCCACTCTGATGACTTCAAGTGGGGTAAGACGCGTGAAGTTGTCAGGGGTGTTAACGAGAAGGATGGTGATGATGTTGGTGGGCGGGGTACACACTGAGGCTGGTAAATAACCTCTACATTGATCTTCTACATATTCTTCTCGAGTGGTGGGTTTGGGTTGGTACGATATTGAGGGTGTTGAAAAAATAGACTGGAGTATACGGACCGGTCATCATTGTAATGTATATTTCTTGTTACAAAAGGACTAAAATATTGCCATTTTCAGATACGCAGGCACCAATGATGTACAGACATCTTAGTCTTGACTTCTTGTGGCGCAATGATGAGACTCGGACTACCACGTGCTGTTAAGTTGCATTAGTTGACTGTTGACGCCTACGAGTTGGGTGTGCCAAGATAAGCCCATCCGGTATCCGACAGTTTGGTCACTATCACAGATGTAAAGCCAAGAAGGGAGAGGGTAACTTTACTATTCATGGTATCTCGACACGCCATGACTAACCCAACGCGTAACAATCAGTTATCAAGGTCCTATCTCAGTGTCCCCATGATCACTGCATTCCTATCAGCGAGATAGACAACCCCGCCCGTCCCGTAGATAGCAGCAGGGACTTTTTATCTTGTTCGGGTATAGCTTCATTCTCACAAGCTACGCCGATCTCCATCGCCAACGGTTCCCCTCCTATTGGCTCCTCGGGACATGCCAGGATTCGAAATCCGGGGGTGGATACACGCCAAGAGCAGCTGGTCAAACAGCTCTTAACTCTTTTACGTAGCAAACCTCTCTCTTATTCCCTCATGTAATGGCAATCGATTATGAAAGGTCAAGCAAAGTCCCGCTCTGGGTGCAGGGCCTGCAAGAGCAAAAGGGTAAGAATATCCGGGAGCAGCAGCCAGCTTACCCTATTTCTCACTAACGTCTGTGATGTGTGTGTAGCTCAAGTGTGACGAGAGCAAGCCTAGTTGTAATAATTGTATTGCGAGGAGGATTAGTTGTCCGGGGTATCAGCAAACGCTCAAGTGGTCCACCAAATATGAGCGGAGAAAGGACAAGACGAGTGATCCTCCTGGTTTCAATCAACTCATCTTTGCTGCGTCTGAGTCGGTTCAACGTCGCGGTTCTGATGTGACGGTATCTCCACCGCAGAGCAGACGGTCGTCTACCACTTCGCAACAAGCTTCAAGTCCTGCTACAGTATCATCGGTTCCTGCATATTTGCCTTCCGACTCGAGTCTTGTGTGTCAAGAAGACAAGGACATCAAGAGCACAGTCAATGCAGCTACGAATAGTGGCCAGCCATGCAGCATTTCTCGACGGCGTTCAACATTGACATCACATAACGTCGAGGACAATACGACGTCTTCAAACAACATGCCTCTCATACTACTCCCGCAAGACCCAACGCCGAAGACCCCCGAAGAGACCGAAGATCAAGCCATCGCTCTCTACAGACGACGCTCATCATGCTATAAAGCAATGAATACTCCAACAACCATCTCTGAGCCGTCAACATTCTTAATCGAGCTCTGGTTCAAATCTGTCTGCGGCTCATGGGCAGCATACGACTCCCCAACCAATCCCTTCCGGCGATTAGGATCATCCCTTTGGGGCTCATCAAGGCCATTGTTTTACTCGCTTCAGAGCATGGCGGCTGCTTCTCTCACACGACGGCAACCTCAGATACAAGAAATCGCTGCATCGGCACCACGGATAGCGACCGAGGCTATAATTCAAGAACTCAAAGATCTCTTCGCATCGCCGAATAGTGTGACCACGATACCTCACGCCCTCATCATATCACTGTTCTGTCTAAGTTCATCGCTTTGCTGGATGGACCACAAACAACTTGGTCTGCAATATCTACGACACGTGCGCGTAATACTAGCCCTGCTCGAAATGCGCTCCGAGCACCTCTCAAAACAAGACCAAAGCTTAGTCGGCTTCTTCAAAGAATGTCTTATCTACGAAGAATCCGTCCGCAGTATCGTGACAAGCACCAAAGACGACATCAGCACACTCACAGAATGGACGCCAGCGACGTATCCGCCGCATGACTTTGTTCTTCATCCCTGGACTGGTGTTCCGCCCAAAATAATTGCTTTGTTCGGAAAGTCAATGTCGCTGTGTCGCAGATCGCGGGATACTTGGCGGAACTGTACTGCGCCGACGTATGAGGTTATGTGGCAGACAATGATCGACATTAACGAGGCGCAAATCCTCGAAGAGACGCTCTTGTCTGTGCAAGTGCCGAAGCTCATCAGCGACGCGGCAGATACTTATACGAACAAGGGCCAGATTAATCTCGATTTACACCACGCTGCAGAAGTCTTTCGACTCTGTTCATTATTACAGCTGTACCAAACATTTCCAGATCTTGTGTCGAGAAGACTTCCCGAGAGGATAAACGGGAGTGTAACACAAGTGACATGGCCCACGTCACTCGCGCTTCACATCACAGGCCTCTTATCCAACATCCCTGCCTCGTCGATCCGATGTCTGCAACCCTTGCTGTGTCTCGGAGTCGGCTCAGGATTGCGGTGTAAGACGGTCTGCGCTGAGGAAAAGCCACCGCAATTAGAGATCCTAGACGCCACCTCCGACTTGAGTGAGGAAACTAACCAGAACCATTTCACAGACGTCAACTTGGCGCGTGAGTTTATCGTCGAGAGACTTAAAGGGTTTGGCAATGGTCCAGCTGCTGGGCCTATTGTTGTGCTGCGGGAGTTGCTGCAGGCTGTGTGGTCGTATTATGATTGTGAAACAGTGCCGGGGTCGGTTCATTGGCTTGATGTGATGGATGATTTAAAGTACGAGACTGTATTTGGTTAGATTTGAGGCCAAACGTAGCTCCATGTTTAATTGCTTAGTTCGATGCCAATTCGATACCAGTCTACACAGTCTAGGGGAGGAAATAAGACTCGGGACCTTGACCCTAAGCGATGAAAGTATTGGGTAAATTTAGATGAGTTTAGGATACCTTTTGTGGAGTTTATTTCCTCCCCTAGCCTCAGAATCAGGCAGTAGATTCAGACTCATCATCATGCCCGGCACATCATCCAAGATCCCTGTGATGGTCAATCGAACTTCCCGTCTTGGCAGCCACATTCCCTTCAGCTGCGCCCACCATCAGAGACACAGTCACACTAACAAACACTCCTCGAGTCCTCGCAGGGTTAACACCGTGATTTCTTATCTTGTCACCAACACGGACCATTCCTTATCAGGGCTGAGTTACCGTGCAGAAACCCAGTGGATTGGATTGGTTTGCGCGCGGGGTTGACCAGCGCCCGTGATAGCTACACTGCACTAACACGTTCTAGGCAAAAATGTCCCGGCTAGAATTGGAATCTGGGGAAGGGGGGGATGCTCGTGATATCACCGTGTAGTAGGCGTCACGGAAGGTTTGATTTCTTGATAAGGGTGTGTGAGTGTGTGTGTGGTTTATAATACAATGCTACCGCCGCACGTTTTATGTCGATGCCAACTTCAACCTCCATCCTGCCTGTTCCATCATACCTAATTGTTATTTGTTGTTATCGTCGATATGAGTAACGCAGAGAAAGGCGTGGTTTCAGAAAAGGGGAGTGATCATGAGCAGGCAAAGAACTACGATCATGCCGTTGGTGACGCCGGCGATGCTGCGGACCTGACGGCCCTTGGTTACAAGCCCGAACTCAAGCGTAACCGATCAATGTTTACGCTTCTTTTCCAATCATTAGCAATTGCTGCTGTAAGTTCATCCCTACTCATTTCCTGTGTCTTAGCTAACTGGTGACAGATCCCCTATGGCTTCGGCGCACCGCTCATCAACTCCGTCTACGGCGGCGGTCAACTAACCATGTTTCTCGGCTGGATCATCGTCTGTCTTCTCGACGAGTGCATCGCCATCTCACTGGGCGAACTCACTGCTCGATGGCCTACATCCGCTGGTCCCTACTACTGGTCTTTCCAGATCGCGTCGCCAAAGTACAGAACTGTTCTGTCCTTCATCACCGGCTGGACATGGCTTGTTGGAAACTGGACCATCACTTTATCAGTCAACTTTGGGTTTGCGTCGCTTCTCGCTGGAGGTATTAGTATCTTCTTGCCTGAGTACGACTGGCAGCCGTGGAAGCTCGTGTTGATCTTTTATGGACTTTGTGTGTTTACCTTTGTCATTGTCGCGTTTGGCAACAAATTCCTTCCTACAGTGGATACATTCTGTGCAGCTTTCACGGCTATTACAATCTTCATTGTTTGTGTTTGTCTGTCGACCAAGGCAGATAGGGGCAGACATTCGGCAAGCTACACACTCGTAAGTACGGAAGTCCCCGATGAGTTGCTTTTTCACTAACTTGCCAAGGGCAATTTCGATCCCAATCTGTCAGGCTGGGGAAATTTTGGCTTCTGGATCGGTGCTTTGCCATCAGCTTATACGTTCTCCGCCATTGGCATGATCACTTCCATGGCTGAGGAGTGCGGCGATGTTACAATCAAGCTCCCAAGAGCCCTAGCGCTCTGCGTCCCCGTCGGCGGCATCGCAGGCTTGTTCTTCGTAAGCCCTGTCTGTACTCTATTTCACGTCAACTCACTAACAATGCCCAGATCATTCCCATCTGCGCAACCCTCCCCCCTCTAGAGGAACTCCTTGCCGCACCACTAGGCCAGGTCCTCCCCATGATCTTCTACCAAGTCATGGGCAACCAAGCCGGTGGAATCGCCCTCACCGCGCTGGTCCTCATCATCACCCTATTCTGCTCCATCTCCATCACAGTCGCCGCCTCACGAACAACATGGGCTTTCGCACGCGACGAAGCCATTCCCCTCTCTCGAGTCTGGTCAAAAGTCAGCGAGCGACACGGAACACCCATCATGGCCCTCCTCCTTACGACCATCATCGAGATGCTTCTGGGTCTCATCTACCTCGGTTCGAGCTCTGCCTTTAACGCCTTCATCGCCGTCGGTGTAATTGGTCTCGCTAGTTCATATGGTATCCCAATCTTACTATCCATGCTCACTAATCGAGCTGGAGTCAACACGGCGCCCTGGACTTTTGGCAAGCAGATCGGTTGGGTCATCAACATCTTCGCTCTGGCGTGGATTTGCTTTGAGATGATTTTGTTCTGTATGCCTGTTGCTATCCCTGTCAATGCTGTCACGATGAACTACGCTGTCGTTGTGTTCTTTGGGTTCATGGCGATGTCAGCGGTCTGGTATGTTGTGCATGCTAGACATGTGTATAAGGGACCACCAGAGTCCGACGGCATTCACAAGTAAGATGGAAGTTTTGGCGTTTAGGGTCGCTTCTCATGTTTTCAAGGGGCACTGTCCCTGTCATCTTGTATATAATTCTAGTTACCATCAATCGTAATGTCACCAGTGTGGCCAGAATCTGTCTTCTTCCCGACAAACCCTGTGAACATAGCAGACTCGCCGAGGATCCCGATATCCATGAACGACGCGTTATGAACGCCGCGTTTATGAGCGGCTTTGCTAGTGTAAAGGGATTATGGTCGCCTCTGCATCCCACGACGTCTGTACTCCAAAAACATTTCAAATGCCCTGTCTATACCAACGTGACCCCATATTTACTCACCGTATTTGGTCAGCCCTCGCAAGATACTCCGGTGTATATCGCCCACTCTCTCCTCTCCCACTAAACTCCTCCATATCACCCTCCTGAACATCAGCCAAATACCTATCAAACTTATCCGCGACATCAATCGCCCTCTTTAAATGGGAAAACGTCATTTTCTTCTTCTTATACTTGGCCAACTGTCGCCCCGTCGTGATTGAATTACGAATTTGTCGTCCGTTCATAGGATACTTGTTCGCCAGCTCTTCTAGATGCAATTCGATATCATCAAAGTCGATACTTTCCTCCTCGCCTAGACTCTTCAGTCTCGCCAGGAAGTTCTTCCAGATTTGTAAGCGCTGATAGTCTTTCAACTTCTCGTACCGTAGAGCCAGCTGGATACGTGACTTGAAGGCCTCGTCAAATGTCCCCACGCGATTCGTCGTTAAGATGAGGATACCTTCATAGTATTCCAAAGCTCGGAGGAATACAGACACCAGCGCATTCCTCTTCAAATCCTGCAAAGTGCGCTGTTCAAGAAAGACTTCTGCTTCATCAAGAAGGACAACACAGTCCCAGACCTTTCCTAGATGAAACACAGATTCTAGATACTTCTCCACGTCTGCCGGTTCAGTGCCAATATCTCCGCACGTAACTGGATATAAAGGCTTCTTGGCGATTTCAGCCACAGACTCTGCTGTAAACGTCTTGCCTGTTCCCGGCGACCCATGCAGAAGCATAATGAGACCGCTTCCTTTGCTTTCGATAAGATCGGTGTTTTTCTCGGCGTCGAGCTGGTTGGTAACTAGAGCGAGTACAAGCTCCTTCATGGCTTCATCTGCGACTAGACTTTTGAAAGCCTCTTTATTCCAACTGACGTCTCGAATTCGATCGACCTCTAGATCAACTTCGTGTTCATGAGTACATCATGCTTAGGTTATTATTCCAAGAAAGTTACTTACCCCATTTCTTACGTCGCAAGTCAAATCCCGGGATCAATTTAGGGAACAGGTAAATCTCTGGCTCCTCGGGCTCGCTTCCATCCTTTGGCAAGTTCGGCTTTCGACCTGATATATAACCTTCTTGTCTCATGTAACTGCTTCCTGGATGTAGTTCTTTATAGGTATCAAAGTCCACCATAAACCGTTGTCCCTATTGGGTTTCAGTACAATCCGTCAGCTTTAGTGCGGCCGACTTACCGCTTGTATCCTATCAGAATCACTGCCTTCATATGAGATGAGAGTTTTCTCACGCAACTTCCAGAACCTCTTACCTCGTTGTCGTAAGATCTCTTTTACCTTTGGCTTTGCATAAGACAACGGTATAACGTCGAGATCCGTGATGCTGATCTCCCCGCCTCTATACTTTGGTGGAAAGTCTATGAAAAGCTCCTTATCAACTGCAAAGAACTTTCCTGCGTATCCGTAAGAACGTGTCTCCACTATCCACGTGTGTGTTCCCTGTTTCTCTTGGTCTTTATCTGCGTCATCAGATTTCTTCTTCTGCTTGTGAGGGGCCGGTCGAGTGGTGGCAACGCGTCCACTGTATCTGCCATTCTTGGTTGCGACAAGAGTATCTCCTGGACGTATCAAGAACTCAATGGAGTCACTAGAGACTTTTCCTCTCTTGAACTGGTCGTCGATTTGGTCATAAAGTGGTGCAAAGTTACTTTCGATCCATTCAACGAGTAGCCCAACTAACTGAGCATGTCTCTCTGATAGTGCCTCCATGTTGAAGCTCGTTCGGCAGTGATACCACCAGAGATGAGGATCCTGCAAACTGCCCATCTCGTAAACATACGGAAAGTCGTCGCTCATTGAAGGGAAGAGCTCGAACAATGCCTCGACTGCCTCAACCATTTCTTCCGTCACCAGAACGACATCCTGACTTGCCGGTTCTGGTTCAGGGAGTGGCTGCTTTGCTCTCTTGGCTGCATTTACCGCGTCGTATTGATAGTCCACTGAGTAATATTTGTATACAATCAGTGATGCCCCCTGTTCTTCAGCGTAGTCACCCGGGTCTGTGATGGGAAAACGACCCCTGAGGTCAACGTCGTCGCCAAATACTACCCACTCGGGAGGAGAAAGATAGACTGTCCGACTTCTTTCGTCGACACTGTCGTCATCGAGCTCGATTCTTTCTAGACAATAGAAGAGCTGAACTTTAGCAGGCAAGTCCGTGGGAACAGTCGAGGCGTTGTCTGCATCTTCTCGCAGGGCGGTGTTTTCTTCCTCCAGCTCCTCAACGCGTTGTATTAATGCCTGTAATGTGTTCTCTTCAACAAGAATCTGATGGGAAGAGATATCCTCCCCATTAACGTCAGCAAAGTCATGAGATCCTTCCTCCTGTATCTGAGACAGTCCATGAGCCTCGGTTGTTTTTCCCACATTTGATGGCCCGCTTTCGTGCTGAAGCTCAACGGCGTTTATAGGCATGGCATTTGACTCTGAAAGCTTTGCTTGTGCCTCTGGTTGCTCTTTGTTGGCTTTGGTAAATGTTGGGATACGGTAGCCTCGAGTCGCGCCAGGCGCTCTGTAAAAGGATGGTATGATGGGAGCTGGGGGTTGGGGTGGTGCGAAGAGACTATCCATACCTGGCATGATAGGTCCGTTGTCTATCGCTGCAAGCTTGTCTCTGTTACTAGCACCGATGGCATCTTCGGAGATGGTGTAATGCGTCTGAGCGGGCTTGACAACAGGGGGCTTAGGTGACAGTGGAGGCGGCTGGTACCCCTGGGGTTGATGCGGAGGAGGAGGGGGAGGAGGATTAGGATTGACCCATTCACTCGGTGGCATAGAAGAACGATCAATGGGAGGAGGTGGAGGTGGTGGCATCACCTGCATTTGGTTGCGGGGAGTCCTGGGAACGACCATGGGAGGCGGTGGTGGAGGTATTCTTCCTTTTGTAGCCTTCTGAGGATTTCTTATCCGAGTGTTTGAAGGCGCGGGTCGAGGTCTCCGAGGAAGCGCCAACATTGAGGGTCTCGCAAACAATGCCCCCTCCCTTCTCAGAAGTCTGCTGAGCTGCTGATGGATGTCTTCCTCTTCACTATCATCCTTATCCTCGTTCTTCTCTTTCTTATTCTTGGGGCGGGGCGATACGCTTCTAGTTGGTGAGTCCATGTTCACTATCTGCTTAAGATAGACTGAATATGAGAAAATGAGCAGGTGTTGAGGTGAGAATGGATCAGGCTGAGGAGTTGTCAGCCGCAAAAGCGACCGACAAGGGTCTATGCATGAAGCTGCAGGGTGTCATCTTGATTATGCCTCGTGATTGCTCAGCCTTCAGCGCCTCCTCTCTTGTTCCGTTGTTGGCCTCCAAGACTCGAGTCAAGTCAAATATCGTCCCAAAAAGGCATTCATTCACTATCAGGATACATCCCTATATAATCTACTGCAATGTCTGTTGACCAAGTCTTTCAGTCATGGTACAAGGGCGATAATGCGAGTAAGCAATCACCAGCCAATGAAACTCTTCATACAAGCTTACTCTGTCAGATAAAGCGGATATAGCTCAAGAGGCCTTCAAGTCGGTTAAGAAACACTTTGAACAGAGCAACTCGTTAAGTAGTGACGAGAAGGCTCTTTTGGGGAAGAAATCGTCATTGCAAGACGTTGAAAAGGCAGTCAGCGATGCTTTCGCAAAGTACGAAGCTAAGAGCGAAGCCTCTAAAACACGTAAATGGTTATTGAAAGCCTCTGAATCAATATGCCATTATGGCCAAGTACTCGATGTCTTTGTTCAGCATCATCCAGAATATGTTTCTTTGGCTTGGGGGTTAATGAAGGTGATGTTTATCGTAAGTTGCCTTCATCTTCTTGCTGAACCTTGATATCTCACTATTGTAAACTAGAGCGTGGTCAACCACGGTGAGACGCTCAAGTTGTTATCAAAATCACTCTTTGAAGTCGCACAGCGTCTTCCACGCATCCAACACCTATCCGCCCTATATCCAACCAAGAACATGAAACTAGCCATCGAAAGCCTCTACTCTTGCATCATGGAATTCTTACTCATAGCTCACTCATGGTGTAATGAGTCAAAGTTCAAACACATTTACCATAGCTTCACAAGACCGCATGAGTTGCGCTACGGCGATCTTTTACAGAGGATAGAAACTTGCACGGACAACATCAACGAACTTGCAACTGTGGGGTCGCAGACTGAGCTTCGAGTTATGCATAACACACAGTCATCAAAGCTCAACGAGATCATCTTGAATTTGCAGACCAGTGAGAAGACTAGACAAGCGCAGATAGATGGCCTTAATTGTGCCATTTCAAGATTGGAGATCTCGAGTCGAGATCATGATAGAAAACTCGACTTGATCATGCAGTGGCTAGAGGCTTCCGGGTTGACAATCAACGACTTGTTGACAAAGATAGAGAGTAAGCACCGCTTTTACAGAAACTCTTATCATCACTAACATGTTTAAAGCCTTTCATTCCATACAGACGAGTGCACAACTCGACACGAACCAAAAGCTCTCTTCTCTACAGTTATCACAAGCATTGGCAACCTTCTCCCAGAGCCTCAAAGATCCCAAGTCCTTATATAAACACCACCTATTTCTTCGGAATCGGCGGGCCTCGGGAAGAGGAGCTACGGTATCTACTAACGAGTTCTGGTTGTCCCCAAAACTCGCAAGATGGTCCTCTTGCCCACATTCTTCTCTCGCAATCATCAGAGGCAGCTTCACGACCCGTTGGGCAATCCAGGATTTCGCCATAGATATCATCCAGGCAGTTACCATGATGAGTATACCAGCTATTTGGGTATTGGGTTGCGCAACCAAGACGAGCACCAATGCAATGTTGAGTCCTGCCGATTTGGTGAGATATCTAACTTACCAAGCACTGCAAATTGAGGGAACAGTTACCACAGAGAAGCAGATGTCATTGCGGCATTCGCAACTGGAGGAAGCCAAGACTAGTCAAGACTGGCTTGCACTCTTCAAGTTAATCATGCAAGACTTGGGAGGGCAGATCTATATCATCATTGATCTTGCGACTGTGAGCTCTGGTCCAAAAGGATCTGGCCAAATCAACTTAATCTACCAATTGAACGAAATGTTGGAAGACCTGACTAACAAGAGATTACACAAACGACTACAAACAAGAGTCAAGATTATCTTGCTTGTCTATGACTATAACTGGATGAGCTTGATCCCGAAGGAAATTTATGATCGCCTTGTCCCAGTTAAGATATCGGGTACTAAGGGGTTACAAGGAAGAAGAATGCGGACAGCGGTTAATACACGAATTCTACCGAGACAGAGAGATGTACGTTAGGTAGATACACGCCTTGCCTGCAATCATGCATAGTCCCAATCTCGAACCGTATCAAGATACCCTTGTAAGTGTATGCAGGGCTGTGGCGGAATACCAATGTGTGGCGTACTAACTATACCTAATTACAGTAATCTTTGATCACGTACAAGATAGGTAGTCACATGATGTGCTGGATCAATGCGACAATTTTGGGGTGGGATTGATATACGCTGATGAATCAATGAACAGAACATTTCGTTCGTCTCTAAAACCAATCTCAAATATGTCGTCGCCGATCTCGTTGTGTGAATACTGCTCGAAGATTCCTCTGGACCCCAGGGCGCTTGGCTACCGGAATCGGTCCCTCGGGGCTGGTATCCGAATCGAGAACAGCTCATGTGCGTTTTGTCGCCTTGTCCTTTCTCACTCAAATGCAGACTTCATAGCTGCTCCGTCCGCCGATGAGGTTGAACTTCTTTGGACAGTGGGACCTGCCAGGCGCCATAGTTTCTGTACTCTCGAGGCTCGATCTGATACCTGGATTGGCTTCAGTTCAGGTATGGAGACATCTGGCCACCCCAATCCTACCACGAGCTTCTTTCTTGAGCCGTGGACGGGCCCTGTGGTGGATTCTTCTAGAATCTTACGCTGGATTTCATCTTGCGAGCAACTCCATCACTCAAAATGTGCGATGCCGGCTAACCTGCCCTTTGTCGAGGCATATCCTGGTCTCCGTCTCCTCCGCTTAATCGACATCGAGGACCACTGTATCGTAGAAAGGACATGCCTCGAGAAATATATCGCTTTGAGCTATGTATGGGGGGGCGTCTCAAACTTTCGACTCACCAAAGCGAATCGAACGGCACTGCTTATGCCGGGCTCCCTGGAAAAGGTCTTTTATATGCTTCCAAACACTATCAAAGACGCTATCACTTTGACAGGGCGCCTTGGCTGTCGATATCTATGGGTTGACGCGCTTTGTTTGCTGCAGAATGACACTGAAGACTTGACGTTTGGCGTCAATGTTATGGACCTTGTTTACGAGAGAGCTTGGTTAACAATTGTCGCAGCCTGTGGCCATGATGCCAACGCACGACTGCCTGGTGTTCAGGAAGGAACCAGGGATGGATCTTACAACACATTCCAGATTGTACCCGGCGTCGAGATGGGAATAGTGACGGGACTAGACGGATTGCTCAAGCGCTCAGTCTATCAATCCAGAGCATGGACGTGTGTCTCCTATCCAATTATGATTACTCAAGGATTCTAATTGGATGCAGTTTTCAAGATCAAGTCCTATCTCGCCGAGTTCTTTACTTCATCGCCAACAAGGTCTTCTTTCGTTGCCGTGCAGCACAGCATGCCGAGCACTTTGTGGACGACCTATCGCAAAACCCAGCTGACTCGATTTCTGGATCTCTGCTTCCGATTGCCGTGCTCATGGATTCCCCGGTCTTTGATTTATCTACAATGCTCTTCTACTATACCCAAAGGGTCCTGACAAACCAGAACGACACATTACGTGCCATGGCTGGCATTATCAGGCGAATTGCAGGGCTAATGAAGTGTAGCTTCTTCCAGGGGATTCCAGCAGCCATGTTTGACCTATTTATCATGTTCTTTGCATATTATACCGTTCTTCGCCGGCGCTCCACATTTCCAAGTTATTCGTGGACAGGCTGGAGCGGTTCTACCGACATGAGTATAGAAACGTCCAATTCTAATGAGACCAATAAGTGGCTCAGGGACAGAACATGGATCATCTGGTACAAGCGAAACCCTTCTGGTATTACCAGTCTTGTCTGGGATCCGGATGCAAATCCATCATTCCCATTGTCAGACATGGAATATGCGGGATATCGTCAAAGACGCCCTTTCTCCGATGGTCGACACGTTCCCAGACAACTAGACACAAGGCGAACCATGCCAACCGAACAGGTATCCTTCTCTATGGAAGTGCCATCTTACCCCATTCTGCAGTTCTGGACCCTTTCGCTATTTTACAGAATCTTTGATATTGATGTTTTCAGGGCCATCGGATATCTTCAAGATTCAAACAACAAGAAATGCGGTTTCGTTTTTCTGGATGGCTTTGAAGAGACGGAATTTTTTGAATCGAGCGGCTTCTTTGAGATAATCCTTTTATCCGAAGCATACAGAAATAGATTTGAAAGTTACAAGGGGGTACAGTGGCAGGACCCATATCCTCTAGCAGCAGGTCAATGGAAGTATTATAATATCATGATTCTGGAGTGGAACGGTGGGATAGCTGAAAGACGAGGGTATGGTCTGCTTCACCAAGGTGCTGTTGAGTTTAGTCTAGCTCCTGGTCCGTCTTGGAAGGAAATATTCTTGGCATAGAGCCTCGAATCGGTGACAACCGTTTCTTGATACGGACAGACTTGGATTGTGGGTAGCAAGTCGATGGCTCAATCAAGGTTCGCATCATGGTGTTAGAAGCCGTATCCTTCCAGAAGATGACAGTCTAAGTCTAGGTGCTGCTTCTCTCCAGGTCCAACGACGCTTTCCGCAATCTTAGAGGTACAAACAGCCTTTTTATCCCCCCATTCGTGGTTTAATGTATTGACGAAATTCCCATCGACCCTGAGCTCCAAGTTAGCCAATAAGTTTGTCTTTTGTCGGAATTTGCTCGAGCTCTGCGCCTTGAGTTTCTATACAGTACATCTTTTTCTTTTGCTTTGTTGTAAGTTCCATTCAACAGAGAGGCCAGCTGAGACTGTCTACTTTCAGGTCAAAGTTTGGGAAATCATGTTCTGCAACGAAATTTGACGGCATAATTTCCCGCGAGGTTTAATAGTGGGTGCTATTACTGGGCTACTCGGCTGTCTCCGTCAATTATGCATCACATGTCTTTCAAATGAACAAGAAATTGATTCTTTTGTGCCTTCTAATGCTTTGTGGCACAGTATGTTGGTTCGGCGTAGTGACTCAACCCATGCTCCACAACGAATGTAAGTTGAAATACAAACTCTTGTCCTCATTGCTCATGGCCTCTGTTGATTGAATATCTCACAAGTCCAATGGCTCACCAAGAAAACCAACTCCCCTGGAAAGACCTTGCTTCAGTGTTCCGACTGAAATACACCAATACTTGTCAACATGGCGCTTACAATCTTCACGTGCTTGCGCACCCAGACAGCAGAACAAAGCTCGACAACTTCCTCGATGCCTTTATGCGAAGTGTGAGCGATGAATCTATTAGCCAAAGAAAACGGTATCCTCAGAAATATTGTGTTCCCAATAAGGATGAGGTTATTATATCAGACGAAGTGGCCGCGAGAATTACACCAACAGTTCGTCGTTGGCATCCTGAGAAGTCCTCGCCCAATAAAGACGAGAATGTCGAAAACTTTCATCAACCTTGTCTAAGGGGATTATGTATACACACAAATGAATCCGACACTTGCGGATGTGCGTTACCTTTCAAAGAACGCAAGATGGCTGCATTTCAACGAGACAAGATTGAGAGCGACTGTTATGAATTTGAGAAATACAACGAGGAAGCATATCGCAATCTTGACATCGTCAAGACTTTAGTGCTCCACGGAGAAATGGATGCAGTACTTCGGTCTTGCGCCTATGAAGGCTCTCGTCTCTCAGACTGGTGGCAGGAGACTGAATGTGACTGTATGCCGCGAGTTCTTGGGTGGGACAGGATATGCAAGTACGCCATCAAGATGTATATTATACTCAACCTTTTGCATTTCTTCCATGAATCTTGGGACAAGGATGGTGTACCTGTCGACGATTACCGCAATATCAAGGCATATCAGCTGGCGATCCGATCTTGTACAAAGACCAGATCTCTTGGTGACGTTGCGATGTACCCCCATTGGGACTTCTTTGGTATAAAAAAGGGCCAGTTTAGGTGGAATCCGAAACCATTTGATGTCCCTCGTTGGAAACATTTCATGAGATTGGAAAGGAATCGCTTTTGTTTTTGGTTCCATGACGACGATGCCGCTGATGATGGGGTTGGCCTCAAGGCTGAGGATGAGTCTACTGAGCGCTCGGCTCAAGATCCCAATGGCTATTATGCCTATGCGTTGACATTCTACCCATACGGTCTCATATCCTACGAAGAATTCCTCAACTTTGAAACACCAGTCGGCCATCAAATCAATCCTTCGGATGTCACACACGTCAGATGGATACTATGCCAGAAAGGACTTCCAGTTGAGATATCAGATTGCATTCTGGATTATGCAGACTACACCCCAGGAGGAAGTCTACCGCTCTCTGGAAAACCTCTGCATCCTCAATGTAAGCAGGAATTGGGCCGCTATCTGGATTATTGCTGGCAACTTATCGTAAGATGCTACATGCTGGGCAACGAGTTAAAAGATGATATGGATATCGAGGATCTCCTTCGGATGGAGGTCAAAAATAGCTTGGCTGAGTTGTTCAGGTGTAAGTGTGATGGGGTGAACAAACTGCTTGAGGGCAATCTCGAGGCCTCAGATGACTCTGAAATGGCGGCTTAGGAAATGATTTGTCTTCCTTCAATTATGTATTCTGTGGTATACTTCTTGAAATGAAACCTCTTTCTTTTCTTACTTTGCTGTACAAGAATGTGTAAGTTACAAATAGCATGTGGACAACGACATCCACATGTCTATGTGGTTTTATTACGAACTTGATAATCCTTAGCTTTAAACCTCATAGTAATATTCCTAGTTCCAGGGTATCACTTCTTTGCAGTGGTAGAGAGGTATTCAGGATGTGCGCTAACTGTGTGAAGTCACGCTTTGACAGACGAATACGACACGTCAATGGTCTTCTTTCCCTTCGCTGGTGATAACGACAATACAGAACAAATCACTCCCCGTTTTGCTTACTCACCATGGATTCTCTTCCAGATGAAATCTTGCATGAAATATTTGCCGAACTAGAGGACCAAATGCCTCTAGATAAATGGGAGTTGTATGGAGCTCGACTGGATCATCGGGGCTCAGCCGCACTCGGCAACCTCTGTCTGGTCTGCCGCCAATTCCGACGCATCGCACAACCTTTGCTGTACCATACAATTGTCATTGAAGGCCGCAAACGCGCAAAGAACATCGGTACTCTCCTGCTCAGAACATTCGTCGAGAATCCGCAGCTCGCAGACCAAGTTCGCGCCATCTCTCTGACCGACTGTGTCAAGCTCTCAGACCAGGTGGAGATATTGGGCTATAATGCAACTAGGGCGCTCGTTCGATCAGCAATGGAGAAGCTGGACATCCCGCATGCCCTCAAACGTATGATGAAGAGACATATTGCATCTTCTGGCTTTGCTGCTCTTATCCTAGCATATATGCCTCATGTGCAGGTCGTCGACTGCACTATAGGTGACTTGACAAGGGTACTCCCTTGGCTGTTGAGTGCAAGCCCGGATGCAGGGAGGCCCGTAGGCTGGCTTCAAATATATGGAAAGATTGGAGTTTCTCATGATGAAGATGACGACGAGGTACAAGAATGGAATGACTTTTCCGATGACGAATATCACGTTACAAAAAAGGAAGAAAAGGAAGAGTATGACTTTTCTGATGAGGAAGAGTACGCGGTAGACTACGGGGTAGTATTAAGCTATAAAGAGTACCACCAGATGGGCATTTCCAAGGGCACATTTGCAAACTATGGCTTCGCAAACCTCGCCGAAATTCGCCTTAGGGCGGTAGAAAGTCCAAAGGTCATCGAGGATGCTTTCACTATTGAACCTCTGCTTCTCAATCCTACGCTCAAAACACTTCGAACGCTTGGCGCAGCCTGGTATGGCGATGAACTCATGCGCCTTGTGTGGCATGAGCACAAGAACTACAACCTGGAGTATTTCGACCTCGTGGAATCATACGTCGATGCCGAAGGACTAAGCACGATTCTCGCCCGCTGCCCGAAGCTGAAAGGAATCTCGATTAGGCTACCCGACGAGGATAGGGATTTACTAGTTAACGATGACATAGGCTTTGGTGGAGAGGAAGATTGTACCCTCAGCTTTGAAGACTTCGGGGACGTTCTTCGAAAACATGGCCAAGATCTAGAAAAGTTCGACTTGAACACTTTCTTTTTTGAAAGCTACCGCACATATCAGCGAAATCGCGGCCCAGGGGAAGGAATTCTTGGTTCCCTCCGAGAACTCAAATCCCTCAGACACCTCGGAGTCAGCAAGGAGGCGTTAATCGGAGAGATTGAGCCACTCTCACGACTGAGTGAAGTTCTGCCGGACTCGATTGAGACTCTTCACCTGTACTGTGGTGGAATCTGGAACACACAGGATTGGGTCGAATCTGAACGTAAACTGCATAACCAGGACGTTTACGAATTGCTTCTCGACGGCATGCCTAATCTCCGCGAGATCCGGATAGAGAGATGCAAGACTGGTTTCGATAGTTCTTATTATTTTGAGACATATTCAGAGTTAGATTTAGATCTCGGTTTGGTTGATGCGGTCGATGCTGCTGCTGATGATGATGTTTCACGTTTTAGTGATAATGATCCGGAAGGTCTTTATAAACCACAGTTTGGACCGGAAGAATTCATTTACACTAAGGAAGCGGAGTGGCCACCTGAGCTGCATGTCGCTGGCTGGACTGTGGACATCGTCGATACAAGCCTGTATAAGATACGTGGAAGGCTAGCTTGCGACTTTCGGGTCGTCACTCTGACAAAGAAGACATGAATGGACTCTGCTTATGTCCAAGTGGTGCACATCAAGGACGGGACACTCGGCTGAGATGTCGCATGCAACCTTGTGGCCCAGGTCCTGTCATCTGTAGCCTATCATAAAATACAAGTCATCGAACTCGCTAATCTGATCCCCTGATTTTTGTTCCCTCCTCAAAATACATTGATACGATGTGCCGCAGCGCGAGAAGAGGGATCTTAGTTAACCTATGGCGTGATGAGTGCAGAAGAACACAGTTCACTCAAGGCGTTATTACTACAAAACAAGATTGATGCATCTTATCTGACAGAGCCTTCGAATAATAATCCAGGACATCATCATGGGTGTACTCAGGTGGTAATATTCCCGGTAGATATGATCACTAATACGGAGAGCATTGCGAGGTCAATACCTGCATCAAAGCGGCATATTATCAACGCATCAGAACCAAGTGGAATAAGTCTTTACTCATCCAAGTAACATGCATGAAGCCAAAGATTTAGCAGACAAATAACACCGCATCTTTCTGGAGCTAGTCTCAAACCACAATGACATACATCTTGTCCGAACAGTCACCTTTGCTTGCCGGAACCTAAAATGCGAACCAAAGTACAGGACCAACAGAAAGGCAAGCAAAAGTTTGGCTGCAGTCATCTTTATCAGCTATGGCAGCCTAGCCCAGTCTGCATCACCACACCCCCTCATCCCAAAACCTCACGCGCCATTGGTCAACCATCGACCAACTGACCTAGATACAGTTACATCGAAGCCCGCGTCCTAACCAGTTTCCGCTGCAGATAAAAAAAACAAGAGTCGTAGGGCTGTTGGTACAGTGAAACAAAAGTGTATCAGCAGATGCTCATGATGGTTGCCTCTTTGTGGGACGGGACGGATGTTTCAAAAAGGGTGTCATGGCCCCCGATTCTGCTCTTTTCTTTTTTCTGCACTTTCTGTCTGTGAATAACTTCACTTTCATCTTATTGTTTGATCATGGGCGTTCCCCACATAAATGCCCGCCAAGAGGTGCAGGTTATAACGCAGACTGTTTCCCTCCCCACGACCACTTACACCACCCAAGTCACGCTAGGCGTAGCTTCGGCTCCAGCCACGGACCGTCCCGTCGTGACGTCTCAACACAGCGGCGATGGCTTAAACAGTGCACAAATCGGAGCGATAATCGGGTCTATCGTCGGGGTATTCGTGCTCGCTTTTATTGTGGTATGTTGCTGTCGAAGACCGAAGCAGCCCAAGAAGCGGAGGAGTTACCGCAGCAGCTATGCGGATTCTTCGGATGGTTGGTCTGAGAGGATGCCGAATGAGAACTGGGTAAGGCCTGTGCCTGTTCCTGTTGCTAGACCTGTTCCTGTACAGTATCCGTCGCCGGTTGTGCAGAGGGAGCAGATCCCGGGGGGCCCGAAGTTTCCGACTTATAGAGCGATTCCTATTCCTAACCCGAGAAGGGGAGAGAATCCACCGAGGACATATAATTCACCAAGGACATATTGGCGATAGACTGTCATGTCTGTCAACAGAAGATTACAGGATGAATGAGCTATGAGAAATGTGAGATGAAGGATACGACGAATGAAATGAGGAATGGGGAAGGGAGCTGTGGCATGTTGCAGTCAGGCATCATATGGGAGGCATTTACCATCAGCAAGCGAGCGAACGAGCATTTTCATTTACCACAACACTGACATAAACACAAGGAGCATCGCAGTCAAACCCATTCATATAATCTATACACTAATTCATGATCATCATAACCTCATCATTCCTCTCCATCACCACTTTCTCGCCATGCTTAGACGACAACCTTGGTCTTATGGTTGCACTTATGCGCATTGCTAGCAAGAGTCTTCTTCTTCTGCCACTGCTCAAAGCGCGCCGCAACAGCTCGCTTGCTCTTGGGGTTAGCAGAGGTCTTGTCTCGTGCAGGAACGCCTTTGAGGCTAAGAGCGAACTGGGCAGCAGCACGGCCAGCAGCCTTGGTGTTGAGGGTCAAAGCACCCCAGTGGATGTTGTTGATGGTGTCGCATTCCAAATGGTAGCAAGGATCGGTCTCAGCATCAGCGCCGGTGAAGATCCCGGAGGAGGGGATGCCAAGTTCGACGAAGGCGGCGTAGTCGGAGTTTTCACCAAACTCCCTGTGAAACTGTGAGTAATCTTTTAAGAATAGTGTGCGTCTGGACTTACTCCCACTCAATGGTCTTGCCCTTCTTGCGGAGCCAAGCAGCCAGGATATCTCCTCCAACTCGGTCAGCGGGCTTGCTAGCCTGGACCCAGTACTTGGGCTTAGGAGAACCGATCATGTCGTAATTGAAGTAGAATCGGATGCTGTCAGCTTCCTCCTCGGTGAGTTGCTCGCCGTAGTAGTATGATCCCGCAAGGCCACTCCTGTATCACAAATCAGTCAACAGCAGAGAGACGTGGACTGTGTCACTCACTCTTCAGCACCCCACCAAGCAAAGCGGACCTTGTTCTTGTAGCCAGTGTACTTGGTGAAAGACTTGGCAATCTCAAGAATACCGGCAGCTCCACTACCATCATCATTGATACCGGGACCAGCTTGGACACTGTCAAGATGAGCACCCATCATGACAACGTTGTTAGGGTCACCCTGCTTAGTCTCCGCGATGATGTTCCAGGTCTCACGGGTCTCATAGAAAGAGTCCACCAGCAAAGTGACCTCGAGCGTCTCACCATCCTCAATACGTGCTCTCCAATCAGTTCCAACTTCAAGAGGAATCACACCAACAGGGACGATGAGCTCAAGGTTCTCAGCACTAAGAGTCGCACTCGTAATGCCCTCGCCAGGCTGGTTGTTGACAAGGAGAACACCAAGAGCGCCGGCCTGCTTTGCGAGCTTGAGCTTGTCCGAGATAGCACACGAGCCGCGCTTAACAAGAGCGAGTTTATCCTTGGCATCAACATCCTCCCATTGGTCCGCGAAGCAACCGGATCCGCGCTCATCGTCAATTGGGACGAGAACAAGAGGGGCAGTGACACCATCGGGAGGTGTGCCGACGTTGTAGATGAGGGTAATGACATAGACGTCCTCACCATCGGGTCCTCGGACCCAGATATCTTTGGTCTGCTCGAAGGTGTAGTTGAAGGGCTGGATGTAAGTGTCGAGATGCTTTCCGTATTGGCCCTTGAGCTGCTTGGAGATGTAGTCGACAGAGGCCTTGTAGCCGGGGAAGCCAAAGGCACGGTTACCACCGTTCTTCTTGGCGATGGTGTTGAGGTCTTCGAGAGTCTTGCGAAGACTGTGGATGTTAGTGGTGACTAGCCAATTGACCAAGGTTTGACATACTTGGACTTTTTGATGTCACCCTCAACTTGACTGGGAGTCAGTTTTTTGGTAGCCGACACCTCGGAGAAGAGGAGAGCTCCGTAGAGCAAAGTATCAAGAAACTTCATGCTGATAATTATCAATCGAGTAACGATGTCTCTTGAAAACGATGATGTAACCTGAAGACGATACTGTAACTTGAAGACGACAATGTAAGTTGACAGGAAGAGATTCCTGGATCAATGATCGTAGCAAAATAACAATCCCCAAACAACGCGATAGATCCTTCCCTTTTATACCAATTCAGCTGTCATCCGTAGGTAGGAGCTACAGCTGCACAACACCCGTCGCTACTACCGATTGCATGGCTCAGTGAGGGTAACTACCACTCAAAGCCCCCAATGCAACCGAGTCTACCTACCTTAGCAAAGCTCACATCGAACCCATCGGTAGACGACGCGAAAATGGCAGGTCGCAACATTACAAAGTCTTGGCATCGACTGGTGCTCACGACCCATGTCGCAGCGCCAACGATAAAGAACCATGACAGAGATAAGATCTACAAGGAGGTGCGGGGTGGAAGCCAGGTCCGGGAGGTTGATGATAGGTTCAAGCAAGTGGCGGAGGAACTATTGTAAAATGTTGGAGGACTTTTGAAGAGGGTGAATAGGTATGCTTACTTTTAGCTAGACTGGTTGTCAAGAACTGGGATGAATGCCCGAGGATGGTGTCTTATCAATGAGATGGGTCAATTGGGTCAGCGGGTTGATTCAGCATCAAGACATGAGAGTATGAACGACCTGATTGTAACTGAGGTCTCAGTTATGGTGTCATGGGCTGAAAGCTGATGTGCTTTTATTGTTACCAGCCAATGTAGAACAAAGCAATAATAATATATCGCATACAAAGTGCTGGGTATCACAAAATCTCAATCACTAACTGTAAAGAATCAGTCGTCTTCTTTCTAGGCATAATTGAAATGGGATAAACACAATAATAGGTCGACTTCAACTGCATTTAAGCTTAATCCGTAGCTTAACTTGATCCAAAACTTCATGATGCCGATGCTCCCGGGTAGGCCAACGGCTTTCGGTTCTCCCAAAACCGAGCATGATCTCCTGACATCTTCACCGCCTACCGCATTCCGCCCTCACAACCTTCTAGCTCACGTTCTAGAACGGTTTTAAGAGGATACACTCGGCATTGGCGGGGCACAACCAAAGTTTCTGTCATGCCCGGCCCCGCCACCTTTAGCCTTGACCATTAGCTAACAATGTTTGTGTCCCGTGGCGTGCTTAAGTCGTCGGTTCTCGTATGAGAAACTCTTTTTTCCCTTTCCTCTCTCTTTATTCTTCTCTAATCTAAAATACAATAATTTGTTTCAAAATGTCTTCTCAGGTCCCTCACGTTCCGCCTCGCGCTGCTACTGTCCTCTCGGCGACAGAGCTCATCGGAAATACTCCTCTCGTCAGACTTAACAAGATCCCCCAGTCGCTGGGCATCGAGTGCGATGTCTACGTCAAACCGGAGCTGTTCAGCGCTGGAGGCAGTGTTAAGGATAGAATTGCTCTGCGCATGATTGAAGAGGCCGAGAAGAGCGGAAGAATTAAGCCTGGTGACACTCTTATCGAGCCTACCAGTGGAAACACGTAAGATCACCACAATCCGAAGCTCTCTGATCTCAGCTGACTGTAACAGTGGTATCGGTCTTGCTCTCGTCGGAGCTATCAAGGGCTACAAGACTATCATCACACTCCCCGAGAAGATGTCCGCCGAAAAGGTCTCCGTCCTCCGTGCCCTCGGCGCAACCATCATCCGTACTCCTACACAAGCTGCTTGGGATGCCCCCGAGTCTC
Source organism: Fusarium pseudonygamai (assembly GCA_013186785.1). Classification (NCBI taxonomy): domain Eukaryota; kingdom Fungi; phylum Ascomycota; class Sordariomycetes; order Hypocreales; family Nectriaceae; genus Fusarium; species Fusarium pseudonygamai. The sequence goes on from JAAQRH010000047.1 coordinate 48,310, forward strand.
ACATCGGTGTTGCCCGCCGTCTCGAGAAGGAGCTTCCCAACGCCCATATTCTCGACCAGTACAGCAACGAGAACAACCCTCTCGCCCACGAGTACGGCACAGCTGAGGAGATCTGGGAGCAGACCGCCGGCAAGATCAACGCTATTGTTGCTGGTGCCGGTACTGGTGGTACCATTACTGGTCTTGCTCGTGGTCTGAAGAAGCATAACAAGGACATCAAGGTCATTGCTGCGGATCCCCACGGTAGTATTCTTGCTCTGCCTGAGCTTCTGAACGAAGAGCATGCCAATGAGTCTTATAAGGTGGAGGGTATCGGATATGATTTCATTCCCGATGTGCTTGATCAGCACATCGTTGATAAGTGGTACAAGACCGATGACCGACAGTCTTTCCACCTTGCACGACGACTTATCGCCGAGGAGGGTATCCTCGTTGGTGGCAGCTCTGGTTCCGCCATGGCTGCTATGCTCCTCGCCGTCAAGGAGTACAACTTTAAGAAGGGCGATGTCGTAGTTGTTGTCCTGCCCGATAGCATCCGAAGCTACCTCTCCAAGTTCGCTGATGACGACTGGCTCGCCGCCAACGACCTCCTCCCCGTCAACGGTGTCGAGTCTACCGTCAACGGTAACAGCCAAAAGAAGACTACCGACCCTTACGAGGGCGCCACCATTGCCTCTCTGCGCCTCAAGCCTGTCACATCCGTCGGTGCCAACTCCTCCTGCTCCGAGGCCATCGAAACCATGCGCGACAAGGGCTTCGATCAGCTTCCCGTCCTCTCCGCCAACGGCCACAAGCTCGTCGGTCTCGTCACACTGGGCAACCTCCTAAGCTACATCTCCCGCGGCCGCGCCACCGCCCAGAGCCCCGTATCAGACGTAATGTTTGACTTTGCGCGCCTCGACGAGATCGTCACTGATCCTCGTGAATTCGCTTCCCCCATCAACCCCGGCAAGCGTAGACAATTCGTCGAGATCACAAAGGACACACCCCTCACCACACTTAGCAAGTTCTTTGAGTGGAACAGTGCAGCGGTCGTCACCGAGAAGACTGACGACTCCAAGTCTCTGTCTAAGCCTATTGCTATTGTTACAAAGGTTGATCTCCTCACATGGATGATCAACAAGAAGTTGTAGATGGGAGAAACCTCGCTAGAGGAGGGGGGAACGAGTACTCATGTTTTCAACGACATTCACGTCTGGCGTTCCAGGATACCTTATAGAAAAAGATGGGATTTTTGATAGACTGAATTTTGGGCGGTAGACTCAACATCTACATGGCATTTGCGATGGAATCAGCTGCGTAAATTAAAAAATGTCATTAATATAATTGTGTTATCCCATCTCTTTTGTGATGTATTGATCGCCGATGTTATACCCGCTGAGCGATCCACCACCACCACTTGTCTGCTCCAGGACCATCGCCAGTGACGTTTCCAGGGAGGACATCAACATCGATGTCGAACTCCTGAAGCTGGCTGAAGGTAAACTTGGAGGAACCGTACTCGCCCAGCCAAGAATCCTGCTCCTCTGAGCCAATGTCGTCAGATCCGACGCCCGAGTCCAGCAGTCCCTTGCTTCGCGAAGCACGAATCCTCGTCAGCTCGGCTTCGAGGTTGGTCTTGACAAGTGTCGAGGGCAAAGCGGTGAAAAGGTCCATCTTGTTGGCGGCGATAAGAATAGGGATCGAAGCCTTGACCTTGGCGGTGGTAGCGCGCTTCTGCAGGAAAAGCAGCACGTCGTAGAGATACGCAGCAGTAGGCGCAAGAACCTCGGGTTCTCCAATAGCAGCGGCATCCACCATAAAGACAACGGCCTTTAGTTTCTCAGTGCGGTCCAGCTTGCCCATTGGCACGTTTCGCAGCTTTCCATGTCCAGGAGTATCAACTAGCAAGAACTTGGTGTATGTACCATCGTGGGTATCGTGGTTACGGTACGAGTGTTTGTTTTCAGAGTCGGTAGAGGCGTTGAGCTCAACATCGTGCGACACCTGGGAAGTGTGCGTCTCGGTACCAGAAGCACCGCGCTCAAAGAGTGTGAGAAGTGACGTCTTGCCAGCGTTGGCGGGACCGAGAAGGAGGACGCTGGGGGCGACGGTGTACGTCCTTGATGAGGAGAGGATGAGGTGAAGAATTATAGGAGCGCCGATGATAATGATTGCACCAATGATGATTGTGGCGAGCGAGGGTGTCATGATGGCCTCGACGGTAGCGATGAAGTTGGCCATGGTGGGCAAAGTGCGGCACCAATTGGCGCCTGAGATGTCGCGGAGCTGTCGATGGTAGAGCAGATGGAGGCAGTCCAGAATTCTCCGCGAGTTGACAAGCCTCGCTGACGTCGAATGCGATCGTGGAATGACGCTATTCAGACAGTTGGCTGTTAGTTTGACAAAGCTGTGTGAAGCAAAGCGATATCTGGCCAGCCCACTCACTGGAAGCTCTCCTAGACCGGCGTCCCCACATCGGTCATCAGCCTCAGCCACAGCCACGAACGACAGGAAATACGTTGTGTCCAATGAGGGGCGATGTTGAAATCCCACTGGAGCAGAAAGGGGATAAAGGGGAAATGGGACGTAATCAGCCACAAAAAGACCCTGTTAATTAAAGGCAATGGCAGTGCCGGTTCCCTAGTGCAGACTCGAGGGGAGTCCCAAACTTGGGTTATCGAAGACAAGTGAGGTCAATTAATCAAGTAGCTTGAAAGACCTTGTGATGCAGTATTTGTATTTAGAATTACATTTGGTGTAGATTAGAAAGTGTACTCTTATGTTCGCTGCCAAGGTAGTTGAATAGTATCAATACTTTAAAAATAAGGATAAAAAGAACCAGCTTCATCTCTCAGCCCTGAACATTTCTTGGGGCGGCTTTCCCCATAAGGGGAGGGAGGGTCTGAGCTCAGCCTCTCGGCATCACGGCTTCAGTAATACGTAGGCCTACTCCACGCTCCACGCGCTGCCTTCCAAAATTCAGCCAAGACTCAGCCAAGCCCATTCACTTTTCTCCCCTTCCTCCATCCTTCACTGCTTCTCTTTTCTTATCGCGCGTGTGTACAAGCCCTGATAGATAATGTTTATGTACGAATAGTCGACTTTCTCAATCATCTTTTCGTCCTTACCCAGTATCGCCTTGTTCCTCCCCGCGCTACAAGACAGCCAGCCTGCCATGGGGAGCATCAGCACCAGTTCCACCTCCGGCCAGACCGCGCCCATCCAGATGACGGGCAAATCGAATGCCGCTACGCCAAAGCTGAATAACGAAGTCGAGATGGGCAGTCTACCGGGAGATACGCAGGCCCAGGAGGAGGATATCATGCAGATCGCCAGGATAGGAGACGTACCGGCCATGGAGAAGCTTTTCGAGTCGGGCGAGTACGATGCGACCTACCATGACGATGAGGGTATCACGCCCTTACATGTGAGTCCCAAGCGATGCGACGGTGGTCAGATGATAGAGGACTTTGGCTGACGTTGCGTACAGTGGGCTGCGATTAACAATCAATATGCGATGTGCAAATTCTTGATCGAACACGGCGCCGAAATTAACAGAAAGGGCGGAGAATCCGTAGCAACAGCTCTTCAATGGGCCGCTCAGCGATGCCATTACTACACCGTCAATCTGCTCCTCCAGCACGGCGCGGACCCTCTCATCACCGACGCTCAAGGTTACAACACGCTTCACATCTCGACATTCAACGGCAACGTCCTCCTGATTGTCCTCTTGCTTCACCAGGGAATCCCCGTCGACGTTATCGACACGTTCGGCCACACAGCGCTCATGTGGGCTGCGTATAAGGGCTTTCCCCAATGCGTTGATCTGTTTCTTCGCTGGGGCGCAAGTGTTCATGCGACAGACGAGCAGGGCTTTACCGCGCTGCACTGGGCACTCGTCAAGGGAAGCCCGGGATGTATCCTCAAACTTATCGAGTACGGCGCCGATCGATTCGCAAAGACACAGACGGGTAAGACTCCTGCTGTGACGGCCAACGAGCTTAATACGGAGGGCGCCTGGCACAGAGCGCTTCGAGAATGTGGTTTCAACGAGGACGGTCATCCTGCAGTTCCTCCCTGGCCTGGTGCTAGCTATTTCTTGAAGGATAAGAGAGCCTTTGTTACGAGGTTCTTGTTCATCTGGCCGTTTGTTCTGGTTTGGGGCATGCTTATGGCTGTTTCGAGTGCGCCTGTCTACATTGGCGTTCCTCTCGGATTCGCCGTGGTTTACGGTGTTCAGTGGGTTGCTCAGCAAGTACTGGAATATGCGCCTCCCGATATGCGACACTTTCACAAGACTCCTTGGCTCACCGGTATCTTTGCTGCCACGCTTTTCTTGACAGGTGTGAATTGGTTGACGACAGTCCTCTTTGCCACGACACTTGGCGCGAGTGAGGGCCACGGCCACACCTTTCTCAACCTCTTCTTCGGCATCTTCTTGGGCTTCACCGCGTACTTCTACGTTGCCAGCATGAGATACGACCCGGGATTTGTGCCAAAGATGAATGGAATTGCGGAGCAGAAAGCTGTCATTGACGGACTTTTGTCGCAGTGGAAATACGACGAGACCAACTTCTGTGTTACTTGCATGATTCAAACGCCGCTTCGAAGCAAGCACTGCCGCCGTTGCCAACGATGTGTGGCCAAGCATGATCACCACTGTCCTTGGGTTTACAACTGTGTTGGCATTAACAACCACCGACACTTCTTCTTCTACCTCATCTCGCTGACCTTTGGTATCATCTCATACGACTTTTTGTTGTATTACTGTAAGTTCAAGATCCCTTCCTTTCACCTTATGCCATGCTGACAATGCTGTAGACTTCGAAACCATCAGCAGTAACGCCTCAGATACCTGCAACGTCCTTAGCCCGAACCTATGCAAGTTCATCAATGCTGATTCGTACACTGCGATCTTGGCCGTCTGGATTACGCTTCAACTCCTCTGGGTCACCATGCTTTTGTTTACCCAGTTCATTCAGGTAGCTCGAGCTATGACTACGTATGAGAACATGTTTGGTGTTAGGGACGGAACTGCGATTACCGCCCTGACATCAACTGGCGCCCCTCTCGACCCCAACCACCCATCTCTATCCGCGACAGCAACCCCTGGTGGTCACCACCACAAGCACAAGGGCGGCATGCTCAAGTCTTTGAGTCGTACCCTTGGTGTCGACCCCTTTATCGAGACCATCACCGGCCGAGGTGCCGTTTCCACCAAGAACAAGCGCAAGAAGAAGAATCCCTACAGCCGAGGCTGCATTGCCAACTGCAAGGACTTTTGGTGCGATCCTGCGCCTATCTTTGGCCAAAGAGAGAACGGAGCTGCTGTACTTGGCGGCGAGAGAGTTGACTACACAGCCATGTACGAGAGCCCTGGTCTGATGCAGTTGACGGGTCGTAGAGAGCGCGGTGGTTACGAGGCCGTTGGAACGGAAGAGGTTTAGACGATGACGAGCTTTGCTTTTGGGAACTGAGGAGTCGTTAATCGGGACACGTTACACGACCGGCGCCAACTATATAGAGATTGGTGGTGAATGACGGGTGAATGATGCATTACGACTATATGCGAGTACTTGGGAGAGTATTCTGGTAGACCAGGGGCTTCAAGAAAAGAATAGAGGCGTCTTCATCATGACCATTCTTCTCTTTTTTCCTCTCTTGTACTCTATTGGAAAGTGCTCAGTTGGGGTACGGGATATATGACGAGAACTGTATACTAGCAGTGGATGTAATGTTGACCTTAGCGGTAAGTGCGTTTAGATGAAGAAATTGTATTTGGAAGTTTGAGTTTCAGAGCTGTCAGAAGTTCCTGTGAAGCCTGCAGGATCTAGATGAATGAACTATTGCAAACTAGGGCCATAGCTCCCGTGCTGATCGGTTACAAACGGTCAAATCGTTACTGAAGAAGGCTACGAAGCGTTCGTGCTATGATAGAAGCTAAACTAGTCTCCTGCTCGTGCAATATATATCGCGGAAAAACTGTCTTCAACTGCGAACACCTTCTCAGTGGCGAGCTTGAAACATGATATATCAACAACCTTCGCAAAAGTCCCCAATCGCAACTCACGCCCAAGACTCACCTCGTTCCAACTCCAATCAGAACACCCAAAGCACATCGATCTTGCGGGCCTCCGATCTCAAAAAGATCGCAGTATCAGCGTGGAACTCGGTCAGAGAAGGACGTGTATGTAGGTGATATGTGATATTTCGCGGGAACTTTAGCAAGGGTTTCCTGGGTAAGATATTCTTGCGAGACAGGGGGTTAGTGTTATCTTACGGGGGAAGAAAGTAGGTGGTCAGCATTTTGTAAAACAGGGAATTCGGCAGTTGAGTTGTGATCTTGCATTGCTGCAGGATCTGGTTTCGTGTTGATTAGGAGGGGAGGGGAGGGG
>JAAQRH010000049.1:0-30513 GCA_013186785.1 Fusarium pseudonygamai
TAAGTTATAAAAAAGAGATTATATACTATTAAGTTAATTATATTATAATTATAGTAAAGAGAGCTTTTATATTTTAGCCTTAATAGTCTCTATAATATAATTATAATAAGAAAATAAATTAACTAATAGTCTCCTAGTTATATAGATTTAACTAAAGAAGCTTATATGGCCTTATCTATATAACCAGTTATGCAGAAAACACGTAATACTAATCGCACAACCGGTTATGCGGGTATAAGTGCCCCTTGTGGTACCTTACCTTAGTCAGAGCTGAGGTTAAGACAAAGCCTTGCGCTCAGGTATTTTTGGCCCCCCGATACATTCATTCTCATACACTCAAACTCGGCCTCGGGCGTATGTGCAAACAACCATCATGAATGAATTGATTCTTTCTATTCGGGTTACAAAATCATCTAATCAATTCATGAAAGTTTTCTATTTTTTCCCTTTCTACTGATGGTTTCCTTGCGAACATCCTGCTGTCTTACTACACGCGGAGGACCTCGACGTAGTAGACTATGCTCGGACATTGTTGTAAAAGAAGGGTTGAGTATAAAGAAAACTTGAGACCTCAGCAGGGAATGCCGAAATAGACTTACAATTTCCTAATTTCATAGTAGTTCAGCTAAGTCTTTCTGCCATTTGGGATCAATGTTCCGAGTTTTCTTACATCCCCTAGGTCAGGTACTTTAAGTATCAGGCAGGTCACTGGTAGTCTCATGGGCAGGGTTCGCAATTATATCTTTCATCAAGCCAGGCCGGATTAGATCTGGTTATTATGAGATGCCTTGAGGAATATTGCAGATACAGTAGATACAGTAGGGTTCTTTCTAATATGGATGCATATACTTAGAACCTTTTGAACTGTATGGGATATACCGTCCTCCATTCTAAATTTCATATCTCTAGGGTAAGGCCCCTAAATTTAACTCGATGATGCACATGGCTTTTCCGATCTGATAATGGCCAAATCGAATAGATGATCGTGAAATTCACCAATCGCCACGTGGCATAACGCCCAACGGTTTCATCTTCACTCCAACGTACAGTTCCCAGATAAGTTTCCAAAGCTTATATCTCTACCAACGTCTGCATGCACAAGATTAAAGCCTCAATCTCCAGCGAAACCACGTGGCCGGCAAAGATCCTGTTAAAGGCCTACCCTGTGCCTAGCCCGCTAGATCCATATCCTCATTAGCTCATCATTCAACGTTCATGGTGACAGGCTGATAAAGACCTGAAAATGAGACGGTTTTCCACAGCGGTAGTCATAACTGATCCACTCGTCAAGTATCAGGCTCATGTTGCTGCTGGCCTTTACGCCCCTGACCCATCTCAACATAGGCTCGCACGGCACTTACACAAGATATACAACCGAATCAAAGACTACACTCCCCAGGCAGAGTATCGCCAGCGCCTGAATCAAGTAGCCCGCCTTACAGAGGCAAAGCCCAAGGAAGAAGTAAAAGACGATAGTGGAAATATCCTTGCGTTACGGAATCACTCAATATGGCGGAACCCACTGTTCAGGCACCTCCTCTCGACACCCGAAGGAAAAGAGAGTCTTGCTTTGACACGGACACTCACAAACTACGAGTCTGCCATCGAGATAGACTCGCCTCGGGGGTTATTCTTATCAGGAGAAGTTGGTACTGGAAAGTCAATGCTCCTTGACTTACTCGCTGACGGCCTACCAACTGAGCGGAAGAGGAGGTGGCACTTCAATACATTTATGCTATACACTATTTCACAACTCGAGCAGCACCGAAAGACAACTTTCAGAGCCAGTGAAGGTGAAACAGACTACTCTATCCTATGGATGGCAAAAAAGCTGGTCGACGAATCCCCAATCCTCTTTCTCGACGAATTTCAATTGCCTGATAAAGCAGCCAGCAAGATTCTCAGTCATCTTTTCATCTCATTCTTTCAGCTTGGCGGTGTACTTATTGCATCATCTAACCGTATGCCGGAGGAGCTTCAAAATGCAATCGGAGTTGATTACACACCCGCACCGACAAGGGGACTGATTCGCAAGTTCTTTGGCAGTGCAGTTCGGGCCCGCGGGGAGCTATATGGATCTACCAGCGATTTCGCAAATTTCCTTGAAGTTTTAAAGGCTAGATGCGACTTTTGGCAAATGGAAGGAGCTAGAGATTGGCGAAGAAAGGAGGAAACGATCAGTCCGCAAGCTGTGATTGGAGATGCCGTCGAAGGTGAAGCCGGCGATGAAGCCGGCATGCAAGAAGTGCGTACTCAGGACAAGTCTGAGTCTGGAGCCAAGAAGCCAGTCAACTATTATCTATCCAAAGGTGAACAGGACCAATGGCGAGAACGAGTCGACTCGGCTGTGGCGTGGACGGGGCCTCAACCATTGCCATGGGAGCCATCGATTATAGTGGTATATGGTCGACAGGTACACACCCCTAGACATTACAACGGCTATGTATTATGGGACTTTGAAAGCCTTGTGGAAACATTCGGCCCAGCTGATTACATCACAATGGCCTCTACTTACCATACCTTCATCATTGATAATGTTCCCATTCTCACGCACGCAAAGAAGAATGAAGCTCGGCGTTTCATCACGCTCTTGGATGCTCTATACGAAGCTCGCTGCAAACTGATAATCCGAGCTGAAAACCCACCAGACACTCTCTTCTTCCCAAAGATGAAGACCCCTGAGATCGAGAAGACAAACAGCGCAAACGAGCCAGACAACCTCATATCCGAAACAATTGCCGAAGTCTATCAAGATCAAATGTCTCCATTCCGACCGAATGTTGCTTATTATGACACAAAGTCGAGCACCTCCTCATATGATCCCGATCAGGACTCTGATTTTGGATTACAAAAGAAGGCGGTTGATTTTGCAAACACCAGTGCTTTTACCGGAGAAGATGAGCGTTTTGCGTATAAGCGAGCAACCTCTCGTCTATGGGAACTGTGTAGTGCACAGTGGCATGCCAGGACAGGAGACTGGTGGCAACCGCTACCTATCGAGGCCCGGCACTGGGAGGGAGGTGAAGTGTCACAGCGCCTTGAACATAAGATCGGCGCTAAGCGGATGAGCGAGAATGAAGGCATGGGCCAAAGTTTGGAGGTTGAGGAGATGGCTGGGTTATCAAAATGGAGGATCGAGGATCTCAGGAACTCCGACAGGAGAGCGTAGAGCAAAACCAACCAGCTGGATAACAGAGAAGATATACATACAGTTACTTGAAAACAAACAGACATAACTCATTCTGTGAAAAATCAGTTGCCCATGCAAGAGCAATATCTAGGTAGTCTATGACCGGATATACCGTTATGACAGACTCCAAAACGCCATGCACCTGTATCTTGCTTGGTCTACTCATACACTACCCAATCCGAGCTCAACTTAGAGGTTTGTAACGCCCGGGGTCCAGCCCTCTCCTATCCTCTTCATGTCATCAGCAAACTTGCGACTTGTGATCTTCTTGCCCCCTCTCCCGCCCAGGGGGGCATGCTCGTCCGGGTCATAAAATGGGTTCTGTAACAACTTGACATATGCATGCTGCATGGCGCGAAACACGGGCTTAAGCTCAGCGTCGCGTAGGCCTGCAGCAGCGCCCCGACTTGCAGCTACCGGGGCATTGCCATCGACACGCCGACCGCGCATATCGACAAGACAGACCATTCGGACGCCTGTGTTGGTCTCGAAGCCGTAGGCGGCAAGGCGGTCATCGACAGCGTGGAGAAGCCCAAAGTCTCCCGAGAGGCCAACCCCTGAGACTGCGTTGGTCTTTGCGCGCAGATCAAAGACATCGATGGTGGAAGAGAGCAGGAGAGAGAACTGGAGAGGTGTGCGAATCGGAGCGAACGTATTTGTTACTGGATCGAGCGAGGGGAAGATCGAGATATGGAGGGGGTTGTTCTGTGTGTAGCCATGGCGCGTCAGCGGATATTCAGTGAGAATTATAGCAATTTGGTGTCTTATACTAACATTTCGGCCGATGACGCCTAGGCAGGCGATTGAAGGTATTGCGGTGGACATGGTTATCACAGCTTGTTGACGAAGATGAAGGTTGAAAGAGGAAGCTCGGCTTAGTGGGAGCCTCCATGCTCGCTTGGTGCCTGCGGGCAACCTTAACTTGTAATCCCCACCAGTCTCTAGAGTCAACATAATTAACACTCTGTAAGGCAAATGAACATTCAGATTGTAGTAAATATGAGATTCATCTCTGATCTCAATACTGGAAATGTGTATTCTAGTTATAGTCCCAAGCTGGAAGCATGATGAGGCGGCTGGAGGCTGGAATGTCTCTCTTTAGTTCGATTGTCTGAAACCGGCCATCAACTGAGAAACCATTAATTATCCCCATGTACTCCGTACATCCATGGATGTCTATTATTCTCACCATGGGTAGTTGAACAGAGTCTCCAAGTACGCATATGGCACTGCTTGGCATCCATATGTTTATGCTGTCAAAACAAATCCATAATCGTGAAAATCCATAATCGCTTGCCTGATGCAGCATACCACCCTATTATAACACACCCCGAATTCAAAATCGGTAGTGAATAGTCCCCAATAAAGAACTATGTGACAACTCACTCGAGGCTTGTTCAGCCGTCTCATATATCCCGGGCACAACCATGCTCGTGCTTTTACTCCGAATACTCATCATCTTCCATGAGATTCGCCGTATCTTCAAGCCCTCTCAGAACCTCCTCAACCTCAGATGGATCTGTAATAGCCCAAACGCCTCCTCCCTTCACAAGGTCCTTGCCACGCATGCCGACCTCTTTTCCGACAAGATTACGGCCGACCTTTCCAGGTCCGACGCCCACCCATCGCCGTATGCGCGCCTCTTGATCTAGGTATTTGATGCTATCCCACCAACGAACTGTATCCAGACAGCCGCGGGCCAGCAAATCCTTGAGTTCCTTCTTACAGCAGACTGGCCGCGCAGATACGTTGCTCACGATGGGCAATTTGCCTGGGAACGTCACAACGTCCTCCTTTTCGCGACCCTTCACCCTGCTGGGTTCTTCTAGGAGCTGGCGCATTACGGCGACTGCTGGTTGCATGATGGGACTGTGAAAGGGACTGTCGGCTTTGAGACGGACGGCGCGCGGGTCGTAGCCAAGGAACTGGCGGACATGGGCGATAAGCGTCTTTATACGCTCGATATTCCCACTCAGTACAATCTGATTCTTGCTGTTTATGTTGGCTATCAAAACTTGTTCAATCGGTGGCAGGTCGGCCTGGTCTTCAGCTGAGATGTTGACAAACTCTCGGATGGCCTGAATCAGGCTGTCCATGTGTTCCGGGTGAGATATAACTGCCACCATGCCATACTCGCCACCATACTTTTCGATTGCATGTTTCGTGGCGTCCGACATTGCCTCTGCCCGTTTACGAACGAGGTGTAAACTGTCCTGGAAGGATATGTAGCCACCCGCGACGACAGCGGCAAACTCACCCAGTGAGTGTCCCAGCGTCACATCGAAGTGGTCGGTGACTTTGAAGTTGAATTCGCGTTCGAGGATGCGCAGGATGAAGATGGACGTAGCCATGATGGCCGGTTGCGCATTAGGTGTCTCAGTAAGAACCTTTGATGGCCCGTTCTGAATTATGTCGGAGAGCTTGTAACCCATGTATTCGTCGATCTCGTCTCGTAACTGCGATGCCGTCGAAGGGAAAGCCTCGAGCCATGGATTCAGCATGCCAACCCGCTGAACGCCCTGGCCGGGGAAGAATAGAGCTGTTCTGGTGCCGCCGCGATGTGTAGAACGCCATCTTTGTTGTGACAGTTGATGCTTTGGTTGTTGTTGCTGTTGTAAAGCCTGCAATGACGGTCGACTTGGGCTTTGTGGGAAGACGGGTGAGCGAATAGGATTGGCTATTGTGTAAGTGCGACAGCACCGCATCGTGGACATCGCGAGCTTGTCCATTGCCGTCTGAGCGGCGAGGCAGAAGATAGAGGTCAGGATGGACAAAGTGAAGATCTCATGCTGAGGTGAAATGCGTAGGCAAGTGGGATACAAAAGAGGTCACAGGAGGAGAAAGAGCATCCCTACTTGCAATCAACGAAATAAGAAATCAGTCCCAGGTCCCAGACCAAACCCACGAGACTGATCACCCTTTGGGGGCCCCAGGGCCTCCTAGTCTTCTCGGTCTAGGTCTGGGGTTCGGGAGTTTGCGTGACGTCGGGGTAATGTTAGTGGGACAGGGTACGTACTGATTCCTCGGAATTGGGGGAGCGGGGAGTTCTTGAATTGTCATGAAAATCATCGGGACGGGTTTCCCCTTCGTCCATCCAATCATATCGCGATCGCATTATCCGTTGCGTGATCCTTGGGGTTCCGGGACTGCCCCCACACTTAGAGCCGATACCCCGACCTCATACGGCTTCGGAGCTCCGTCGCTCCTTGGGAGGCTCTCCGAGATGATACTTCCTAAATTTCCCTTTCACTCCCGCGGCAACGAGCCGTTCCATACAGAATTACGACAGGACAGGTACAGACGTTCTTTTTGCTTTTGTCATGACTTCTACCTCTTCTCCTATTGGCCCGCAAGTACGACTAGCAAGACACCTGGCTCAGCACAGCATCTTTAAGTCTATTGTTCATGTTTGTATATTCCCCCGTCTCCTTGATTAACATCGTATTTCCACACCTCCCTTGCTGATTGTCAAGTATTTGACACCCTTGTATGGCTTGACACTATCTCCCAGGCCCTTACTCTTGCGTGTGTCGAGTTGAATACTCTCGACCTTCAGACCACTTGCCAACCATCCCTTGACCGAGAAGCTTACTGAGGCCGATGTGGGCATCAGGATTTTGTTCTGCGCGATCTTCTTGGCGTCCTTGTCGTCGCCTGTGCTCTCCGGATTCTGCGCCGCCTTGGCAACAGGTACGCTCTGATATGGCCCGTCAAATGTGTAGTCGGTTCCAAATCCGAACCCGTTGGGATCGAATCCCCCATCACCCTCCTCTGTCAGCGGCCCCACCACAGTACCTCTGAGCCCAAAGTAGCTTGTTCCGCCTGAGAGCTCCTTTGCGGGAATGTACCATTCCAAGACCTTCTCTCCTGGATTAAAGCTGGCGTCGCCCTTGCTAGGCCGGATCTCAGATAAGTTCCTGACATCTGCTGGGAGGGGGATTGTCACAGTGAGGTCGTCCATCAAAGGTGCTCCTGGTGATCCAGGATGAGGTCCGCCTAATCGGCCTCCACTGCCGCCTCTTCCCAGTCCCGATGATGCTGGCGAAGGTGCTCCAAGAATCTTGTTGACCTGTAATCGGACTTCGAAATCTGACCCTGTCGCACCCAATCCCGTTTTTACTTCCATATTAATCGGTAACTTGAGGTTGTTGGAGCTGAGACTTCCGCTCTTCCCACTTGAAAAAGGCAGTAAGTCAACTTCATATCCTGCCAGGATAAATCTTCCATCAGGTGGAATGAAGCTGAGTTCGCCTGGTCTCTCTTTCCACCGGTTGAGCCGCACGCACGGGTGAAACACTGGTAGTTCCATGATGCCCCCGAGGTTGTGTTTTCCTGATGGGCTCGTGATATTAAGCGTAATATCAGGAACACCTGATACCTTCGAGGTGAATGCAATCGTTCCATTGGCAAAGGCAGCGAGAGGTCTTCCTGATGGAGCAAGCGTTACTGACAATGTTTCGACGATATCTGCGTACATCTCATTGGACGTGTGCCGTACGTTGGCTCGCCTCCATGGTAAAGCGGTTGAGTTCGAGGGTAGTATGGATGGTGTGCTTGAATTCGAAAAGTTGGCGCCCAGAGGAGCTTTTCTGGCCACAGGTTAGCTCAAATACCCCCAAAGGCTCAATGGTTCACTAACCCTGGAAGATTGATACTTCCCAGTAGTTTTCCAACCCAGCCTTCTTGCTCCACCACTTCACGTAGGGCATTCGGTTCTGTTGTGCTTATCGTACCAGCGTCACACATCTCCGTTAGGAGCTGTGCAACTATGTCGTAATTATTCTCGATCTTGACAGCCAGAAGTGGCGCGCCAAGAAAATCCTCGAATGCATCTATTATACGGTGTAGGAACTCAAAGACTAGCAATGGTTCGATTTCTGTCGACGACGTAGCAAGAAACAAGAGGTTCGCGTGCGTCAGACTGAAGACGAGCGTCGGGGGGCTCGTATTGGGGAGGTAGATCAGGTTCGGTCGCGGTAGAGGGTGTTCTAGGTAGAGGGGCAGGAGATGGGTTGCCGACAACGGCCTCCCTGCGTAGGTATGTGATAGAATAGGGTTTCTGCGGGAAAACGTTAGATAATTAAGGTGTCTTATCGTTCAAATGCTTCTACGAGACATACCGGTTATCATCGTAAATGTGAAGTGCCTCAATAACTCCGTTCATGGTGATGACCTCCCTCCAAGTCAGTGCGTTAGACAAGGTAAGTACAGTAGCTTCGCTTTGCGCCAACGCGAGTCCAAGCAATGACGAAACTCACACTAAAACTCAGGACCCTAGACAGGCATGACTCAGCAAACAGCCCGAAGTTCATCTGCCCATCTGCCCAATCAAAGTTTGGGATCACGCGGCCTCAACCTTTATACATAGAAGTTGAGATTAAATCAAGCGCCTGTTTATACGAAAACACCCAAAATGTCTGACAAGATACCGACGGTTCAGGCTCTTGAGAAACCAGAGAAGCTTGAAAATATCCTGCGCCAGGACAGAGGAGATGATTGTTTGCCTTGCAAAGTTGTCGGTCAGTTTTTGGAATTTGGCTGTTGCGATTTCTTGCAACTCAGAATAACCTAATATGATGATAGGAAGCGGCGCATTCTTTGGCCTTGGAGCTTACAGCTACTTCTCTGGAATGTCACAGCTTGACAAGCAAAAGGAGCTGATCCTACGGAGCAATTCGCCATTCGGTATGAGAAGTCGCAAGTTTGGAATCACATCTATTTCGCTTGCTCTGGTGTGGATGGGACTCTGGCGAGCTTTCAAATAATCAAGCATATACCTACAGTACGAATCATGCAGCGAACTCATCTCATTTCCAATACGCATCCCCTTGTATAATAATTCCCGGTGCGGCTCCCTTCGGCCAGCTCTAGCTTCCCAACTATCTTCTATTTCAGGACATCATGCGTTAGTACTATTATACAAGTGGTTGGGTGCTTGTTTTGTCGCTCAGTCTGCGATACTGTACGCGTACTATGCATATGCCCATCTTCGTACACCAGTAATTAAAGCATGGGGAGCAAGAAAGGGGGCAGACATGATGATTCAATGGTGTTCAATAAAGTACAACATCTGACAGTACATACTGCGATTAGTTTTAGTCATTTAGTGTCGAGTCACTAAGGCCCTAGAATTGCTTGAAAAAATGAAACTCACGAATAGAACCCCAGTGGCAGTTTACCAAATTACAGTTGTGTTAGGTTGTTGATGGGTTCCATCACGTTATGTCGCTGGAGCTCCGTAAGTTACAAGCTGCTGCGCTGTGTCCTAAAACACTAAAATCTCAACTTGAAAGCCCCACATCGAATCTTTAACTCATACTCATTCATCAACACCAAAAAGCGACGACAGAGACCGTGAGGCTCACCAACCAGAAACTACAGAACACATCTTGTTGTATACGAATACAATATACTGAAGGACCTCTTCAAAGCCTTTGTACGGTCATCTGGCCGCAACAGCTAGCTCATATCTTGCTTAGCCATCTCACCATCATCTCACCATGCCTATCACAATCCTCAGCCCTCAGCCTCCCACGCCTCGGAGGCCACAGGCTGCTGCAGCTACAAATTCTGACTCCGACTCCGACTCAGACGGCGGTGCTGGTGTTGCGGCTGACGACATTCTCACTCCAGGCGCTGAGATAACTTCAAATGCCCAATGGATGCGGTAAGCTTTCAGCACGTCAAGCCTCACAGTTGTTTATGTCACTAACTTCTTCTTCAGTGGACACGGCACTTACATACCGTCTGGGTCATCGTCTATCAAATCTTCTCTTGCTGGTACTCTCACAAAGACAAACAAGCTGCTCTCTGTGCGGCCTCTCCGAGCCCGCTACACTCCGGAGATTGGTGACTTGGTCGTTGGTCGAATCGTCGAAGTCCAGGCAAAGCGGTGGCGTGTCGATGTAGCCGCGTCTCAGCTTGCCATTCTCCAAATCTCAGCCATCAACTTACCCGGTGGTATCCTCCGCAAGCGTACTGAAACTGATGAGCTTCAAATCCGCAGCTTCTTCGCCGAAGGAGATCTTGTTGTCGCCGAAGTCCAGCAGCTGCACCAAGACGGCGCCGCGAGTCTCCACACCCGCAGTTTGAAGTATGGTAAGCTTCGCAACGGTGTCTTCGTCGCTGTCACTGGAACCGGTGGTGGCGGTGGTGTCGTTCGATCCAAGAGACAGGTCTGGACAATGGATGTGGCCAACGCCGGCGGCAAGGTCGATGTCCTTCTTGGTGTGAATGGATACATTTGGATCAGCAAACACATAGAAAGCGACCCGGCCGCTGAGGCAGCGGGCATCAATCGCATGGAGGAGAATGTTAGCAGCAAGGTCTACTCGAGTCAGAATGATCCCATGGAAGTATCGACAATGCGCGAGATTGCGCGAATCCGCAGCGTCATCCTGGCCCTTGTCGAGAATGGACTCAAGGTGGATGAAGATACAGTCACCAGAGGATACAGTGAGGCAGTAGATATGGTTCGCGATACTACTGACGACGACCTGTACCTGGGTGGCAGCAAGGGACAGCACCTAGCAGCCGTTTTGACTGGCCGCTAATGCCTATATACCTATTCAAAAATTCTCTCGCCTATTGGCAATCTAATACAAGATACCATGATCAACCTCTAGTTTTACTAGTCATGGAGTCTCAGTGTCGCGCAACATCAAGTCTTTATCTGATTTAGTTCGAATTATCAACACCTTCATCAGGTGTATTAGGATGTACTTCAGGGAGTATAGATGTCGCTAGGATGCTTGACAGAAACTAAGGTAGAACTATTGACCATTTTACATGTAACCGTACATACGATGGTATCCTCCACTCTAATTACCACCGTAACTGCTTTCTTTTTCTCAGCAAACATTGTTAGACCACCGAATCTTGGGGAGCCCTCTTGTTTCAGCAAGGTCTTCTCAAATCATGTAAGTGGCTAATGAGAGGGTGGAATTAACTAAATGATTATCGTGTGAGCAATTGGCTCAGAACACCTTTCTTTGCTTCTAGTATGGCGGCTGCAACCACAAGGACGGCCCACCTGAGAAGAGCGCCCTTGGACTTCTTTGATCCGAGACCGAGGACCAGCGCAAGGAAGTATGTAATCCCCTTGGTTTTGTTACCGTTGCGATCAAAGTTAGGCTTTGCGTCGGCCACAGCCTTCATTCGATTCATAACGGGCCACTGGTATGGCATGTATCGCACGCGAAAGAGGAAGTCAGCCCAGTAAGGGACTTCGGCGATAGTACGCTGATGGCTAAAAGTTCTGATAGAATAGATGCCATGATAGTTGCCCATTCCAGACTGGCCAACACCTCCCAAGGGAGACTGTGGAATCTGAGAGTGGAAGAAGGCATCATTACATGTGGCGCCGCCAGAGGTAACATTGTCGAGAACTGCAACGCGTTAGGTATACTTTCAGAAGGATTGGAGAAGTCAACATACTCTTGTTGTTCTCGGCCTTGCTTCCAAAGGCACTAAGAGAGAGAGGTGTCGGGTCAACTGTATTAGCAATCTCGATGGCCTGGTCGAGGGAATCAACTGGCATCATTGCGAAAATGGGGCCAAACGCCTCCTGGGTCATCATACTGTCGTTGATGTCGTCAACAAGCACCGCGGTTGGCTCCATGAAGAGAGTAGATTCGTCCATGGAGCCACCGAGGACAATCTTGCCGTTGGTGCCATCAAGCATCTTCTTGAGGCGGTTGAAGTGGCCGGCATTGACGATGCGGCAAAGGTCGGGGCTGTTTTTGGCGCCTTGGGGGAAGAAGGTGCGCATCTGGTTGTTGAGCTCACCCAAGAATTGAGAAAGAACAGTTCGCTCGACGAGGATGTAGTTGTGAGACATGCAAACCTGGCCGGCATTGAGAGACTTCTGCCACAGAAGTCGTCTGGCGGCCAGTTTGAGGTTGGCGTTCTTGGTGACAAAGGCCGGGTTCAAACCACCGAGCTCCAGAAGCACTGGAGTCAAGGTCTCGGCAGCCTTCTGGGCAATAATCTTGCCGACAGCCTTGCCACCAGTGAAGCAAATCTTGTCGAACTTCTGCTCGAGCAGAAGTTGGGTCTCGGGCAAAGCACCATTAACATACGTGAAACATTCGGGGTCCAGGGACTCGTCAAAGATCTTCTTGAGCACCATGGCACAGTTGGGAGATGATTCAGAGGCCTTGAGAACAACGCAGTTACCACAAGCGATCGCGCCAATGACAACGGGGAGGTTGAGCTGAAAAGGGAAGTTGAAGGATCCAATGTTGAGGACAACGCCTAGTGGTTCGAAGCGAGTACGGTGCTTCATGGCACGGAACTGCAAAGGGACATTGGGAACAGGCTCATCGCGTAGCCATTTTTCCATGTTGTTGACCATGTCGATACATTCTTGCTTGCACCAATCAATCTCGGCCAGAACAGCCTCGTACTTGCACTTGCGAAGATCTTTGATGAGGGCATCCTGCATCAGTGCAGTGTTGTCGACGATGGCCCAGTACAGCTTGCGAATCTGTTTCATGCGAAACTCCATGTCTTTGGTGCGGCCCGATCTGAAGGTCTTCCTCACGAGATCGACCTTGGCGGCGATCTCATCGAGAGGCGTGTGCTCCAAAGGAGCAATGGTATAGGATGGATTGTTGCCAGCCATGTTGATGAGTGAGTGATGTTGAAATGTGGTTGGTTGGCTGGATAGATTAAGTGCTGACGCCACTGCCAGTGCTTTTGGTTGGGGACGATGTATGAGATCCCCGAGATGTGGCTTGTATGATGCGTTAAACGTAAAAAGACAACTCCTTGTCTGGTAAGAGAATGGGAACGTTTTCAGTTGAAGGAGATTTGGAAATTTGGAACTTTTGGTGATGGATTGTGTTGATGAGTTTGAGAATGCGACGACAGAGGACTTGTCCTAATTAATCAGGTTACCTTGCCCCAAAGTCGAGATTTTGGGTGGGTTCGTGGCTCTAGTATCTTTGCGCAGCCTCGATATAACGGTCATAGACTTTAAGCAAGACCGAGACAGTTGCTGATGCGTCAAAGACTATGTAGGTAGATGAGACGAGATGTAATAAAGAATATAAAGGAGCAAGGGCAATCAATTCCAGGGGATGGGGTTCTATGCAAATGAGGGGCTCGTTGTATTAAACCCCGGATCGCCTCCCTCGGCAGCCCATCCACATCCACGTGCTGAATCATGCCGAGGCACAGTGTCGTCAAGAGCTTCAAGTCGTAGTAGTACTACGTAGTAGTTAGTAGCTAAGGTACCTAAGGTAGGGTAGGTACCTATAGGATGAACTGATTGAATGGATGACAATGACGATCAAATGCATTCCCTTAGGTTCCAGTCGGTGCCCGCGCGCATTTGGGTCCTGCACGCTCTAAGAGCCACCAGCCCTACATCAGGTACGCCCGCCTGTTTAACTAAGGTGCCTAAGTGCTAGTCCGACGGCCGAATCTCTCTTGAATTCAGTAGCTCTTCCAATGGCATCTTAGACCAGTCCTCTCTTCCTGACGTATGATTAATAAAGTCGACTTCAATATTATCATTGGACTTGATTATCTCTTCCACTACCATTTTCCTCGATATGCACGGCTCGAATTAAGTTGACACTTAACGTTATTGCTGCTGTGTTACTCCGTACATACTTTAAACCCTTCCTTTTAGTGTAACGCATTGCCACCTATAACGCACATCTCGCATAGTAGGTCTGAAACCGGCATAGGGTGTTTTTTAGGCGTTGCCTATCAATTATATCAGCATTTTCCAAACTGGCATGATCTTCATCCTTCTGTTACTGGTACTCTAGTTACTGTCAGAAGCAGCCCAACCCGGGCCCACCTTTTAAGCTGGTGATAACCTCACTTTAAGCTCCTCGTGACAACGGTGATAACTTCACTTATGATCCCGCTCCCATCAACAGGTCTTTCTCGATCCCCTTCCTCTCCAAAACCCTCGCCGCCAGCTCCTCTACCACATCCTTGACCCCATCTCCCCAAAGTGCTGACACAACCCCAAACTTGGCCCCTAGCAACACCGACAGTTCCCTCCCCTCTCCTAACCCCCGCTCCCATACGCTCCCCGCGGCCTCCGCGCCATCGGCCTTGCCAGCAACCACGGCCGTGGGTGGCGCCGCTTCTCCCAAGTGCGGAGCCAGTACCTGAAGCCGTATGCGCCGAAGCTCTTCCAGGCTCTCGATGGAGGAGCCGTCGTATAGCAGAATTAGAGCATCCGCTTCCGTTGCTATGCGGCGGGATTCGGGAGCAGATTGAATAAATGTTGATGGGATGCGCTCAAGGTTGATGATGGTCGGAATGCCAGAGATGTTTGTGAGACGCCGGTCCCCGGATGTTTCGGTAATAGGATCGTACAAGTCTGTGAAGACATCTTGGCAATACTGGTATCTTGCTCAGCAAGTGCTCTCTCATAGCCATAAGAATGAACATCAACGCTGTAGTATCTGTTCGTCTTTTTGCACTGAGTTAACTCACTCTCCGTATGAAGCTCTTCTTCCCAGACGCCGGAGCTCCAAGAATAATAATGTTGACTAGGTGTTCTGTCTGCATCATGTAGTAAGTCACCCTTTATCCTGTGTTGTTTTCTCAAGGAAAGCGGGTAATAACGAGGTCTTTTCAATGACAAAAGAACGAGGTTATTTAGATGGGAGTCCATCATATGTTTCCTCATAATTGCTTGGCAGTCATGATGCTCTTAGTCAGCAGCCTCAACTTGCATGATGAAATGACATGAGTCTATTGCTTTCTAAGGTTGGCTGTGCAGGCATTTTGATCACGAACGTCCTCCTAGACTGGGTGTTCATTCCACATTCGCTCCATGTGCACTCTGGGCCGTTAACTCAAAATCGCCTGCGACGGCTTAATATCCGTGTGCCTTTTGTTAATTCCGCTTATATATACACCTGCAGTTGTACATGCTCCGCCTATTTCAGCGTACGTATAATACATATCATCCCACGTTAAACATTTGAGGGTTTGTCTATTTATTTCTCATCTCCTCGCACGGCTACCGCCTGCACTCTTACTGGGCGTTGCAGGCACAAGCTCCGCAATCTTAGCCTTCTTCTGGTCCTCGGCGGCCCTCTTGATCAGGTACTCGTCGATGGCCTGTGTCCCATCGATCAGCCGACCACTCTCGGCGATTTTAGCATCCTCTATCGCTAAGCGTTGGCGGTGGGCATCAAGCTGTTCGCGGCGCTCAGGAGACATGCGCCACTCCTTAGGAAATCGCGGCTTGGGCTGAATCTTATGATGTCGGGTATCAAGAGGGATGTCCTCAAATGTGTCCTTGGGGTCTTTGGCCGCAGCAATGAGGTCGTCAACTAGATTGGAGAGGTAGCGCTTGTTCTGTGCTTGGTGCTCAAAGCTATCGCTGCTCATTTTGATGATTTCTGTCTCAGGGTTGTAGCGAGGGCCAGCAAGCTTCTTCAGCTTCTCGGTTTGAACCGGTGTGAGCTTCAGGTCATCGGGGGCGAACTGCACCACCACCTTTTTCTCCGCAGGGTGGAATTCGCCCATATAAGAAGTGTACCGCCATCGCAGAACCTGGTTGTCGCTAGGAGGGACGAAGGGTTTGGCATACTCTGCTATAGTATCAGTATAGGCATGTTTTATCAATTTCAGCCACACTCACTTGAAAGAAGAGGCAACTCCCATACTGCCAGTCGCGCGTACTGCCGCATATCTCGAATTTCGTCAAGCTTGCCATGAGCCATAGATGTTATGTCGTCCTCGTCGAATTCCTCAAGTTCTTCGGTGTTGGTTTCGGGATCCTCCTCGTCGAACCAGAATGACTGTTTATTGGGCCTTTCACCCTTGTCGTCTCTTGTGATATCTTCCAGCACTGACCTATCCTCCGACGCCCAGCCAGGGTGCCATTCCAGCTCATTTTGCAAGTAGTGGTCAATGGAATTATAACCATTCTCTTTGGCCAGCTGATCCAATTGTTTCAGCCCTTCCGGTGTAGAAGCCTCAGCCAACGCGGCCTCCAGCTGCTTCAGCTCTATAGGACCGAAATCATCCTCCTCAGCGTCGTCTTGGCGTTGATCTTCCTCGCGCGCCCATCGTATCGTTGAGGTGGTAAATGCCCGTTGAGCATGCGGCTTCGGGCGGAGAAGCTGCTGAGGCCGGACAATTTGTTGTATTCGAGGGGCCCGACGGCAGGCCACGGCGCATAGCCTTGCGGCTATTGATACTGAAGCCATTGCAATTCGTCCAAGAAGGCAATGCCAGCGTCGAATTGTCGTCCGTCTCAAAAGGTGGGTTGGCGGGCTTTCAAAAATTCGGCTGCACCACCAAGCTCAACCGGAGACCAAGTCCCGAAGATTAGCCGCCTTAGCTACCTCTTACACGAACCGACTCACCTACCTACCCTATTGTGGAAGCATGGGATAGTTTCAAGACCTTATCTGACTTTCTTTCACCTCTACTAATTTTCTCACGGATATGGAGAGACCTCATCTTGACCGCGTGTGTCTTGTCACGGTCGGTGCGACCACGGGATTTGGAAAACTCGTTGAATCGGTACTTCAGCCAAGATTCTGGCAATACATGCATTCACAGAGTTTCACTCAACTGCGCGTGCAATGCGGTCCTGATCTTGCCTGGGCGAGCATACAACTTGCCGATCGCAAAGATGACATTCCATCGGGCCTATGTATCGACCTATTTGCATCCAGAAAAAATCTCATGAAGGAGGAAATGTCTCTATGCAAGGACGCTGATGGCAAGAGACAACTTGGCCTTGTGATATCCCACGCTGGTTAGTCAACCGAATATCTCATGACTTGAACTTACACACCCAAGGTACGGGAACAATCCTGGATGCGTGGAAGATGGGGTTGCCTCTTATCGTTGTACCAAATGTACAGCTTTTGAATGATCACCAGACTGAGATGGCTAAACATCTCTCCAAGGAAGGGTATGCAATCATGAGCTCTGGAAGGTATGTAAACCCGGACCTTCAACTGAGCCTTCTTCTCATATTGGACAGTGCCGAGGATCTTGAAGAAGCTATCCATAAGGTGGGACTTCTCTGGGAGGAGAACAAGACTCGTTGGCCTCCACACGTTGTCCCCTCCCAACAACCCAAGAGGCTTCGTTTGTGGGATCTCGCCCCTGAAGACGTCGCCAAAGAACAGAACGCCACGATGGTGCATGATTAGGGCTTTGACATCCTCAAGCGCGCCGTCGGCCTCTGATCATACAACGGATCACTTGGCAATGAGAGGAGATGTATATACATTACGATCAGGGAGGAAGGCATATGTTTGGTGTTTAGGCGTATCTATTCTCGCACAACTTGTCAAAAGGTGCATCTATCTAATGTAAACTCTGTTTCCCGTGCCACCCGGGTGGGAAAATACTCGTCAAGTGTAGAATGTATCTTGTTCAAGGCAAATTTTGAACTTTCCAGATCTTCACATTGGCATCCCCTCCAGCACTAGCAACTCTGCCACCTTCGACCCAGGCAACACCATTGACGCCGTCCTTATGAGCGTTAGCAGCCTTGATTCGCTTACCCTGGTTCTTCTTTTCAAGACACCAGATAAAGACGTTTGTATCAAGACTACCACTAGCAGCGTAGGCGCCTGTGTCGTCCCAGGCAATAGCTGTTACTCGAGCAGTGTGAGCAGACCAGCGATCTGCGACCAATTCCCAGCTCCCAGCGCTGTAAACATAGATCTTTCCGACACTGTTTCCAGCGGCTAGATGCGAGCCATCCTTGGAAAAAGCAAGTGCAGAGATAGTGCCAGTTGGGTTACTCAGCGACTTGACTTCTTCGAGTTTACCATTTGAACTGGCGTTGTAAATGCGGACGCAGTTTTCGTTGGCTCCAATGGCAACAAACGATCCGGATGCCGCAATAGCACCAGGGGTAAAGTCAAAAGACTGCTCGCTGACCAGCTTTTCGCCAGAGTACACGGAGACACCGGAGTAAGTCGCGACATAGACAAGTCCGTTCGCCGCACTTACGCCTTTAGGTTGTGCTTGTAGCTTGATGGAAGTGCCCAAGAAGGTCTTGGCCGACTCGTCAACAATTCTGAGAGTATCATCCCAACCAGCACTGAGTACCTTGCCATCGGCAGTGGCAAACTGAGCGACCTGGTTTGTATGTGCTTGGCCATCGACAACCGTAGCAATCCCTGATTCAACGTCCCAGTGGCATACGCGGCCGTCAAAGCTGCCAGACCAGAGCTCAGTACCCTTGCCGTCAGATCCAGTTGACAAAGCGGTTATGCTCTTTCCGTGACCGTATACAACGCGGACAGGTTCTGGCTTGCCCTCAGTCAAGTACGCGAGGTTGCCTGCAAGGCTGAGACTAATAATGAGGCCGTCGCTGCGGCCAGGAACAAAGACAACACCAACTTGCTGGTCACCCACGCTAACATCCTCTCCAAACTTCCAGGTTTGGATGACGCTGCCTGCATCGACATCCCAAAGCTTTACAGTTTGATCAGCACTAGCGGTGACGAACTTCTTGCCATCTGGCGACCATGACACGGCAAAGATACTTCCCGAGTGCTCACCCTGCCCAATCTCTTTGGTGGGCTCGCCCGTCTTCCCATCGTAGAGCTGTATCCTCTTGTCGGCACCAACTGTAACCAAAGAGCTTCCATCTGGAGAATAAGCAGCGCCCAGAACAAAACCGGTATGTTGAGCGCTCTTGTTGTTGAACTTGTATGGGGCTCCATGATAGAAGACCATGTTGCCATCGTCACCAACAGTAGCCGCACGGAAAGGGCGTTGAGGTTTCATTGCGACGGCATTGACGGACTTGGAGTGACCGATGATCTCACCAACTGAGTTACCGCTATCGGCTGTAATGCAGCGCCCGAATTGCTCGCGACCATCGCCAACAGCAATAACGCGTTGCGACTCGCCGTCCCAGGCAATATCGTTCAGACGACCAGAGATGATCCCGTACTCGCCCCTGGTACTCTCGATAGACTCGGGCTCCCACACCTTTAGCATTCCGCTTGAGTCACCACTGGCGACCTCGAAGCCATTAGGAGCAAATCGAGCAACGGTTGTAGGGGCGGTGTGGCCGGTGTATTCCTTTGCGTCTGAAGGGTTGTCGATGGAGCGAACAAATATGGATTTTCCGCACTACATGGGTCAGAGACATCATCTACAGAATGTAGTCTTCTGGCAGAGGGAAGACCATACAGGATAAGCTATCCGTTGACCCTTGGAGTCGGCCGAGATCTGAGTTGGCTGACCACGGTTTGTAACTGGGACTGCCGCAAGGATGCGGTCGAGAGTGATGGATGGAGAAGACATGACGGAGGCAGCGGCGGTTATGAGGGATAATTGAGCTTCTGGAAGATAGAGAGAACAGTGAGCGAGACAGATGAGAAGATGCACCCGTACAAAGCCTTGAAAGTCAAAATGCCGTCAGTTTCTGATGCGAAGTTGTTGTAAACGTGGGGGAAACGTTTCTTGCTTGGAGGGGCACTTCTACGTATGTCAACAAGCTAGTGTGGGGCGCCTTACCTACCTTACCTAGGTGTTCAGACTGTGAACGGTCTACTCAGTAGGTAGTCGTAACTAAGTACCCAGGTAGTGAAAAGTTACTCGAAAATCGATCTTATTATTGCGATATCAAACTTTTGAATATTTCATCTCGACGTATGACCACTACTCAAGCAGGCCATTAAATGCATTGCCATGCACCTCCATGTCACTATTTTGGAATTTCCAATAAACCTCTTTCATGACATACAATGAACCAAAAAGTGAATATTTATCGAGCTGCTTAACGTCTGCCTACTCTAGGCAATAATGAGAAGCTACACAAACGGGGCCATAGCAACAGAAGCGGTCTCTCCTCTGCTCCAAACCTCTAGGCATCAAGTCTATTCAAATGACTTGACTTTGTAGCAATACCCAATAGCCCGGACATCAAATGGTGTCACAAGTGCAGGCTATAATATGGAAGCTCAAGGCTGCATCACTCCAGTGTTCTAGCCAGAAAGAGCATGTGCTTTCTTTAGATACGATGCTGGCTGCTTTATGTTTATGCTTGTGTGGTCCATCACGTTCTTACGGAGTAATATGGGTGGCATGTTCTGGGCCCCCATCTTATCCCCAATACTATGATACTTGTCCAGGTTGTACTAAAGCAATACGAGGCGAGTGAGGCATCCATATGCACGACGCCTGTCATTGAAGGCCGCGTCTGCTTATATCGTGGCATCACCACCAACTTCTCGTCTACATTGCTCGATTGAGTACCACTCCATGCCAAACAATAGCCCTCCAACTTAACAATCAAGGAACCTAAGCTGTAATAACTCCACAAAGGCTGTGCATGGCGCGTCAAGATACACACCGTTGTGTCTGACTGGGCAACCGAACTCACACCACGAGAAGGACATACGATGTTGCAGTTGTGCAGACAAAAATAGCCAACTAATCCATCAATTCCACCCACTCATGAACTGCATAACACAGCATAACGCCGCACAACATCGCACTGGTTCAGCCTCCTTGCCCCCTGAAAGCACGCTAGTCATCTCCCCATCTCCATGCAGGGACATCTCGGAGCAAAAGCTAGGATAACAGCAGCTTCAAAGTCTCCCGTTGGAGGAAAACAGACCGAACGACACAGGCGTAGACAGGCACAAGGGTAACATTATTCGACGGAGACCACAATTATGTATGTCTGAATCCCCACTCTGACTGTCGTTACTCCCAGCCAACGCTGGTCAGCAACCCTGCCGAAATCGTAGAAATCAATGGATCTGTACTGAATCGTGTGAATACTGTTGACCGCCACGACTTCAAAGACATTTATCAGGTGTGACTGAGCATCGGTTTGAATATGTCGGTGAAATGAGCTTCAGTATGAAGTAACAACAGATAAATAAGGTACCTACCTAGGTAGGTAGAAACAGAACTTTGTCCAAGCTCAAGCCACTAATAATACAAAAGACACCAAACGGCAACATGCAATCAGCCATTTAACCATCCCCCTCAACACTCTATCTCCAACCCAAATTCTTGAGCAAAACCTGAGCGGCCCCTGTCAGCTACGATAGCCCATGCCATACATACTTGTTATGGGGGCGCATTGGTCTCGCCTGGGGGTGGGACGGCAGAGCATCCTTACCCGTGCCCATGCCCATACAGCACGATGCTAAACAAGACCCTGTTGCTAATATCCCCCGTCCTCGCCTGTGTGATTAAAAACGCCTCAGACTCCTCAGTTTATATATCTGCTCTTGATCTCCCTGTGACAGGACCCGTCTTCTCCCCTTAACCTCCTCTGCATTCTCCAGTTCTTCCTGCTCCATCCTCAAACGTCGACCTCACGTAAATTACCATCATGAAGTTCCTCTGGTCCCTCGCCCTCTTCGCTGCTGCGGCTTCCGCCCAGTCCTCTACGGACTCTGGCGCTGCTCCCTCTGCCTCTAGCGAGTGTGAGGCTGAGTACATCGTCAAGAGATGTCTCGAGACCGAGAACGCAAAGGTCGAGAACTGCAAGGCCAACGATTGGGACTGTCTCTGTGCTGCATATGAGGCTGTTGCTACGTACGTGGAGCATCACTGTACATTTTGAGCTGAACTTGACGTCTAACATACTTCCAGCTGCTTCAACAACTGCCCAGACGACCCTAGCGCCAGCTCCGCCCAAAGCCAGGTTCAGGTCAACTGCCAGCAGGCCTCCCTCTATGGCACTGCGACCAAGGCCACCAAGACCAGCTCTTCCACGGCGACGGCTGACGCATCAGATGCTACCGCCACTGGTTCCGATGCCGCTGATGCGACCAGCTCTGCTACTGAGTCTGCCGCCAGCGCCGAGAACACCAATAGCGCTGCCGACAAGGCACGCAACACTGCTGGTGTTCTTCTCGCCGTCGCAGGTGTAGTCGCCGCTATTCTGTAATTGCATGTTGGACATGGTTTTATGAGTAACATGGAGGAGTTTGATTTGGTCTGAGCTTACGGCCGAAGAGCGTGCCATCAATGAACTATCTGAGTAATAATCTAATTCATTAATATATACTCGGCTAGGTAAATCATCTTAGCCGGTTGATGATCTGAATTTCATGTACGAATACTCCATGGGTTTTGCTGAAAATGCTGTAATTCCAAGATCTGCACTACTATTACGCTTTGCCTCTAACCTTAATTAGAGAAAATCTTCGTTGCTTAATCCGATTGGTCGCCATCGAGCATTCACAGGGATATTCACAGCATGCCCATACCTTGTGTAAGAAAGATAGTAGTCAGGGGTACTCCGTAGAGATGACCGTTCCTTGGCCGAACGACCGAGTCAATTTATGAGTCTTCGTAGTCGTCGGGAAGAATTGCTACGCTTTGGGTCTTATTCATCATGCATTCACACTGTCAGCTTGTTCCCATGATAAACCATGTTACAAACAGTGAAACTGCTTGGAACTAAAATCTTGATATAGCTATTCCGATCGTACATGTCCCTTCTTGTCTAGGGATATCCGCTCAACATACTAACAAGAAAACAAAACAGAGGTGCAACGACCAAACAGCATTCCAATAAGAAGTCCCGTTCCGTAGCGCCTCACTGAATATACGTAATTCTCTAATTCAAACAAGATCGCATGTTTCCCGTACTGTAATCCCACAAAGCGCCCCCAATAGCCTCAATTTTCGTTTGACAGACTGAAACCAAGCAGTCGTCGTTTCTCAATCGTGACCTGTTCCCAGTGGTTGTTCGTAAGATGACTAAAAAAATATATGGTTGAAAATCGGTGGTTCAAGAAGAAAGGCGAATCCAATGGTTTGTGACTGTACGGCGTTGGCAATGATGAATGGGAAGATCGGTACACAACGTGTAGATGCTATGTTTCAATAGTTCAGAGTTTACGCGACCTTCGTTCCCTGGCATTACTCTTGACTGGCGTCATCAGAGTAACATGCTTGGGGTCATCCTTACGAAGCCTTACGGCGCCTGATGCACCGCTGGATCCCCGACGCAGTGAGCGCGAATCCTGGTCGTCATCCAACGTAATCTCTTCTACATCCGACACTGACTCGGTTTCAAGATGATCACTTGTGCCAGAAACAGAGGAGCCATCATCCGTATCATCGTACTCTCCATCATCACTAACAAGGGAAGGGGCATTGTTGCTGACCATGGTATTGGGGCTCATGTCAACATCTTCCATGTCCAAATCTTCGTCTGAAAGCACAGTGTTCGCATTACGCGATCCGCAGTTTGCAGACGTCTTGAAAGCGATTGGGGGAGCACGGCCTTTGCTACTGGCTGAATGGACCGATGCGGCCATGACAGTTGGAGAATGAGTAGCCTTTGCGGGCACGCGCATAACGACTGGCTTCCGCACAGCAGACGGATCTCCCAGTCCTATTTCGTCAAGTGATGTCTCAGCAGGCTCCGATTCCTCACCGGAGGTCATATCGTCCAGTGCGATCTTTGTCTTTGCATCTGCAACCAGTTCACGCAGGTTGCCGTCGAACTTCCGACTTTGCAGGAGATGTGAGAGAAAGGGTACATCCGAAGTTCCTGCGACAGAGCCAGTCATTTTCACTTCACGACCACGGGGTTTGCCACGAAGCGAAGGGATATGAGTGACGCCAGGCAGCTTGCCTTGGTGATAAAGCCTAAGCGAATCGGCAATTCTTGATCTGAGAGCAATGTATGCCTGCTGTTCCGTCATACCTGGTTGGGCAAAAGGATGCACAGAAGTGGAAGTCAGAGTTGGGACGGTCGGTGCAGGCGCCTTTTCCTCTCCAATAACCCCCCCTTCTGTTACTTCGATCGGATGACCGCTCTGTACGGCTGCTTCCTCGTGGCTCTTGAAGTCCCTCTTGTGAGCAATGCGGCAGTGGTTGATAAATCCCTGAGTACTTGAAAAGTTCTCCCGGTTGCAATCAAGACACACCAACTTTACCGTCTTCCCATCGGCGCGCTTCAAGATACATGGGCCAGCCTTGTCTTTTGGTTGAGGATAGCCACTTGACAAAGACTGCAACTTCTGGCTCCCAGCTCCACGACCTGAACGGGCCTTGAGCGCAGTTCCAGATTCGGTAAAGCTATTTCTTGTCGTCCGCCCTTCAGCAAACGAAGCTCTCGCGCGTGAGGCTTCTGGAGTAAAATGCCACTCGGGCTGTATGCCATCAAACGAAGGATCAGGAATGAGCCACTTGGCATAGTGTCTGGCATATGGACCATCAACGACACCAAATGGGGGTGCCCACCTTGGCACAGCTTCCCCCGAACGTGTCTGAATAGCAGGTCCCTTTCCGGCACTGACATTCAGCATCTGTTCAGGAGTTGGGCAATTCACGGGGTATGGGATGAGATGACAACGTCTGAGCTGCTCCAAAGCAACCTGGCATTTCGCGAGTTCCTGGTTAATGAGCCGAAGTTCATCATGCTTTAGCAAAATTTCAAGACCAAACTGGTGGCGAATCTCATCCCGGGCATCATCCAAACTAGAGGTGGTAGGACTTTCTTGTGGTTTTGGGCCGGATGCTGAGAAACTGTCGCCTATTACATCTAGGTCTATCTTGGCGCGCTTGATAGGCACGTTCATATCGGACGTTTCATCAGCGCCATATACGCTTGGCCGTCTCCGTTTGGGAGGCTGCGCCTCGAGCAACGCTGATATCTCCGTTTTTGGTAACAGAGGTGACTGAAATGGCTTCAGTAGGTCTGCAATGGGTGGTGTTGCCGGCAGCGTCTTGTCGCTTCCCCGTGATTCAGATGTCCAGAATCGAAACATGAGGATACCTCGACAACAAGTCAAGGAGAAGACCACAAAGTCACGACGGAAGGGCCGTAGCGAGCTTTTGTATCAATGCGATAGGCAGCAGCCGTGTGTGGATTTGAAGGCGGGTGAAAATTATGGGAGTGGGTGCCAAATTTGAGATAGATGTGGCGCAGGTGAGGCTGACGTAATTGGAAAGTAGGCTTGCGGATCGGACAATCGGAGTCGGGCGCAAAGGGGTTTGATGATGTGGCCCTCAGAACAGGCCAGAACCAAAGAGGATTTTGGGTCAACCAGCGACAGTAACGACAAGTACTCAAGAGTGACAATGTGCCGGAAGAGAGGGAAGAAAGAAGTGATCGAGCGCTAGCGAAAGCCTCGACTCTGTGGCCTCTGAGAGACAGCAAACAAAGAAGTGTTTTCTTTGAGAGGGAGAGTGTGTTGTGAATGAAGAGGGAGGGAGACGAGACGAGATGGGAGAGCGTGTAAGAGGGAAGATTAGGTGGGTTGTGGTAGTGAAGCAGCAGCAGCAAAGAGAAAGGTGGGAAAACGGGGGTGCAAGCGCAAATGAAGGTGCGAAGAGGAAAATTGATAACACATGGGAGGGAAGGTGTGTCAAGGGGGAAAGTGAAAGTACAGCAGTACAAGAAAGTGTACGGAGTAGGTGCAAGTGGAATTGAAGCTTTCTGTTGCGGGAGTCTGACACGACTCGAGGGAAATGGGGATAAAGTCAAACTGGAAGAAGGAGAAAGTGGGTGGTGCAGTCACTGCAGCGTGCGTGATGGGAGCACCTCAACCTCAGAGTTCAGTCCTTCACAGTCAGTCAGTACCCGAGAGTGACGCTTGGGTCTCGGTCTCTTGTTTTGGTGCTGCTTGTGTACTGGGTTTCCTCCCTGATTGAATGAGCGATCGGCCAGAGACTTGATTTGATTGAACGGCCGATTGAGTGCCCACAAAAAGCAGACCTGAGGCGAAGCCGTCGAGCAGGCTAAAACAAGCCTAGGAGTCAAGGGAGTCGAGTGTTGGCAGGCTGTTGGTGGGTACCCAGGGGCGAAATTGGGGTTTTCAGTGTCTCTTTGGGGAGTGGACCATCAGCCAGCCAAGCATGGAAGGAGCCAGGGGATTGTGATTGCGGTACGACGACGCCCAGAAACTCAGAAACACCATCCACTAATAGATCCGATGCAAGCTGGAACCCTGTCAGCATTAACTATTAGAAACATCGAATCTTGAACTCTGGCTTATCTAGTATCCATACGGATATATATACATGCCTTGCGATCCCTACCAAGACAGATAGGCTATCGTAAAGCAATTCAAGAAACATATGGTTTTGTGGTGGTCAAGTCAGTTGTTTGTTGCTTTAGATGAGTTTCGTCGTTTGTCTCCTGCTATAATCCCAGTCACTTCCCGGCTTGTTAGCAGTGATAACAAACGAGTGCCCAATTAACTCAGGACTGGACAGGAAGAGATCCGTCAGATCCAGTCGATAGCCTAGTCCAAGCTAGTGCAGACTGCTGCATCTGTAGAGACACTACTTCAACGTATGCAGTTTCAAATGCTACCAGTATGCGCTCCTCAGGTAGTAACGACAAACAGCCCGGAAAAGCCTGGCGCTGCCTGAGAATGTCCTTTACGACACCTTTTCAGGTACAAAACCCCACTATAGATACTTTTAATCAGAGGATTGGCTGCAACCCTAACAACTCGAAGTGCAATGGTAGAGCATGTTCCAAACCCAAATCCATCTTATCTCGCGCTTGGCAGCTACACTACTAGGCACACAGCTGCTAGGCATGTACCTCTCTTGATTAGATTTGACAGGACTGCTTGCTCATTAGTGCTCTTGGGGCCTTGGAGTCTTTCTTCGCGTGTCTGTAACACCCGTCTCTTATTCCCATCACATGCTACTGGTTTTGCATCTGGGCAATCAGTCCTACACTTGACTTCGGGACGAGTCTTGGACGTCTGACAATGCAACCCATCAATGAGACACATTTGGTTAGAACGGAGCAGGATGGTGTGTAGGTTGTGGGGCTATCTTTCTGTAAGTTGCTGCAGCCACTTCCAACCAGCTCGCTTATATTCCACTTG
Organism: Fusarium pseudonygamai; assembly: GCA_013186785.1. Lineage (NCBI taxonomy): Eukaryota > Fungi > Ascomycota > Sordariomycetes > Hypocreales > Nectriaceae > Fusarium > Fusarium pseudonygamai. Next base: position 26,989 of record JAAQRH010000049.1, read on the forward strand.
GCTTGGAAGCCAAGCTGGAATTGTTTAGACTGTGCTAGTATCCTGTGTCTGTACCTTAACATGGATGAGTGCCTTTTTCTTAGAAGCCTCACTCTGGTTGGTCATTGTGTGCCAATCTGGTGCAAGCTTCTTGATATCTTCAGTTGAGAACATCAACAACAATGCAATCCCTGTATCCAGTTACTATCGTCCGGCGGGCGCTGTGTGAGAACTTCGTCTGTGCCATGGAGAGGCTGCAGATTGAAAGCTAGGTGATGGAGTATTTTGAAGTGCTATGAGGTGATTCTCTCGAGTTCCTGGGGAGCTGCTCCGTACCCTCAGCCCCGCTAGCGACTCCGGTCCAAATCGTCATCCATGACATCTTCAGAAGGGAGTGCTGCCGTAAAGTGCTCACTCATCTGCTCGTTTCTGTGACAAGGTGATGGAGGAAATCTAAGATGTATAGATTGATGAAAGATATCCAGTAATGTTGACAGTGTCTAGCTTGAGGTTTCTATGGGTTAGACTTAGATAAGCCGAGCGAGCTGTGCTTATGCATTCAAGATCTCAACGTAACTTCGGAGTTGTGGCGCAAGCCGCTCTTTACATACCATGTTCCGCTCCACAATAAATACATGCATAGCCTTAGTCAGCTGTCTCTCGTTGCATACAGCCACGTGCTCTCAACCTAGCTCTGGGACAGCCTGAGTTCAAGAGATCACCTTGTAAAGGAAAAGTAGAAAGAAAAATGGGAATCTTATGATACCTTACCAATGAATGGAACCCTCTGGAGGTGCTCAATGAGACTGCCTACCTAGGTGCCTTGGGTAGAGCAGTCGGGCACAACGTTCAATGAGAGGCTCGTCGAGATTTTATTATGTGTTAAGAAAGCTATAAAGTGCCAAGCGTTTGATCCATTGAATAATGCCACTGTACGGACTTGCATGTGCCCGCCCCGCAAAGCTCAAATCCTGGACCGCAATTGTTTTATCCGCTAGAGACACCACGTTCTCTTAACATCATCACTCACAAAGATGCCCACTGCAACATCCAAACATGCCTCTGGCAAAAGGAAGCCGGATACGAATGTCTCCAAAGACGCCCATTTGACGAAGCGACCTCGAAACAACGATCCTAAGACACCAACACCAGCTCTGCTAGCTCCCCACGAAACCATCATCGCTGAGCTCAACTCCAAATATGACATCCTACCTGCTTCAGTTATCTCATCAACGAAAATCAAGAAGCGCATCATGCAGGTCACAGATCACATAATGACCCAAGGCGACCGACCTCGAGTAGCACTGCTGTATGCGCGAACCGCCGATGTTTGCAAGCTTATCACAGTGGTGGAAACATGCAAGCGGATTGTCAGTGAGGAAGGGAAAGCATATTATCAATACAACCAGCTATTTGACCAGCCAGAAAGGTCTAAAAGCGACGATATTATTGAAGAAACAATTCTCGAAAAGAACATTCAAGAAGACAATGATTCCGACAACGACGATTTCGAGGTTATGCACAGCCGTTTTGAAGACGCAGTGCTACCTCAGCCCTCGCCACGATCTGTGAAATCAATGAGGGTTTTCATTTCGACTGTGCCTATACAAGAATTGAAAATGAAGAAGGGTGTTACGGTCCAGTCTGGTACAGCCAAGCAGGCTTGATACAATCCCGATAATTCTGTTCAGGCCATTTTGTCTACCTTAATTTCTTCTAACACACTTGACTGAACGACTCCAGAGATGGTTCATTGTTGGATAAGTCGTATAGCAAATCACAAGATACCCAGCGCATGTAAATAGAACATTCTGCTTTTTTTGCCACTACGATCGTGCAATACTGTGTAAAGAAAATCTGCAATGTCCCGGCTCCAGCGCCAATGGCCCAATACATCCTAATACTCCATTCCCCGCTGAGCCATTCCCGCCTCTTCCCATATAAGCGGCCCTTGGATGCCGCTGCGTGACTACAATCGCTGTGGTCATGTCCAGTGAGTCTCTAGTTGCCATTGTTCTTGGACTTGTCGGTAATTCGGAGGACAAAGTTGACAATGACGGCCAGTAGAAGAATAATGGCCAGAACGGTGGGACCAAAACGGTCGTCAAAGCCAGCCTGGCCCTTCATCCTTATAGACTTGGCTCGCCAATGGTACGTCACCAATGCATATATCATGGTCAACATAGCGACACCAGTGAAGAGGAATGCAGAGATGAAGGCGACTCTATCACCGAAGTTCAGCATGCCGATGGCGAGGGCGCCGAGGATAACGGTGAAGTTGAGCCATGACAGGAAAGTTCGTTCGTTCGCGAAGAAGACCTTGGGTTCGACGCGGGTTGGCAAAGCGATGCGCTTACCTGGGAGACATGTTAGACAGAGCAAGATAACCAAATGTCAATTGCAAGATCTAATGAGTTTTTGGGGCGGACGTACCGGGAGTGGTCTGAAGGAGAGGTTGGGAAGACATGTCGGAATTGCTCGAAATTGGCGAGGTTTTATTGTTGGCAGCTGTGGTAGCGAGTGTTGTGTCTCCGTTGGCGGAGGAGGAGGAGCAGTGCTGTCAAGTAGAGGGTATGAGATGACGCTCAATCGGTAATCCTGGTGCGAGCGATTGGCGAATGACTTCACTTGACCAAAAAAAATGTATGTGATAAGAAAAAGGTCTAAACCGTCTGTTTATGTACGACATGGACTGGAGTGCCGAAACGAGGACGAGACGCTCGCCCCACTTCTCGGTGTGTGTTCCTGTAAGTAGCAAGCTTGGATCCTGCTTCGAAGAGCACGTGGCTCATTGGTTGGACATAATAGCAGCACGCGACCGCCCTATCAACTGCTGAAAACTTAGCATTCAGAAGCAGGTACGGATATTTACAGGTACCGCCGGATCTGTCTTGACATCCTCATGGAATCACCGACCTGTACGACGATGAGAGACCGCATATTCTTTGCAACTTGGGATAAATCTCGCAATCTCATAGACCTCACTTGGAATGACAAGTCATTTCGGGCAATCATATTACTGTTATTTCTAGCAATGCTTACAGATACCAACGAGACATGGGATCAGTGCGTAACTTCATATCCAATAAGAAGAAACTGTTTCACAAAAGTTTATCATGAGCTATCATGGCTCTAGCTTCACTAAAAAAACCAAGCATTGACGTCGCTCAAAACGAAGCAAAGACATGAGGTGCTTATGAACATGTAGACACAAGAGAACGATACTCCAGTACTGAAGACTATATTATATAAAGTTTTATAATTAAATCTTGCATTCTATATTAATACTGTTGCCTTAAATTATTTAGCTTTCTAATACTATAGGTAGCTAGCTGCTTATAAGGCTACCTAGGTTTTCTAATAAAGCTATAGATAGTTTTATTACTATAATAAGCTATTAATTTAGTTAAAGAGTTATAAGTACTTTTAAAGTTATAGCTTTAATATAAACTTATTATAATACTTTTAATTTTTAATTAAAAAGCTAGCTATAGTTAATAAATTAATATTATTAAAAAGATAGAATATCTTTATAGTAATATATAA